>MU227172.1:1122684-1153042 GCA_018584345.1 Thuja plicata
ACTTTTGGGTTCTGTCTTCAATCTTGATATCTCAAATGCAGATATTTTGCTGATCAAAGTCTCTCTCTTGAAGTATTTTGAAAATTGCATAGTCTCATCTAAGATATTGATCTTGCTCTCATAGTCTAGTGTTAGTGTGGTCATTAGTTTGTCCATTATGTCATCCTCTGAAATTTCTCCACCATTGTTTTTGATACCTGAAATTGCTTCATTAATTCTTTGATTGTAGGCTCTGATGTTTTCTTCAGGTAGCATCTCTAATTTGTTGTACCTTTTCTTCCATGTCTTTCTGTGTGCATTCTTTGTTTGGATTTCTCCTTCAAACATATCTTCTAAGTATTTCCAAATAGAGTATGCTTTATCTGCCTTCTTGATCTCAAAAAATTCACTATTGGATAGGGCACTGATGAGGGCTTCTCATTATGAGTGAACACTTCCTTTTGTTTGACTATAGAGTCATCTTCTGCAAGGTATTTCAAGGTGGGGACTTCAATTTCTTGAGTGACAATCTCATAGATCTCAAATCCAACGCATTGAAGATGTGTTATCATTTTGTTCTTCTAGTCAAGATATTCTTCTCCATCAAACATAGGACTCTCTTTCCTGAAGTATGTCATCTGATCTACCTTAAACTATTAGGCTTTCTCTCCAACGCACTTGGCTTTGATACCAATTGTTAGAATAGTCCCAAAGGATAACTGAGAGGGGGGGTTGAATCAGTTATCAGCTATTTCAATTCTTTGCTTTACTTAGATACCAATTAACATAAAGTAAATGCTCATTCAGATAACACAATAGAGAACACAACAATTTTGGTTACGGGGAAACCAAATAGGTAAAAACCCTAGTGGGAATTAGCACCTACAAAGAACTATACTTGAGTATAATTATTCCTGTTAAGAGATCTTGCAACCCTATTAGGAGTTGTTCTTTACAATGCAATAAGTACAGAGACCTGGTTAAAGGTTGGACCCTGTTAGGAGTCTTTTACAAGTAACCCTGTTAGGGGTGAGGACTCACAGTCCAAAAGCTCACTGCTAAAATGATGAAGGCTGCAACCTTCAGTAGAACAGATATACACTATATCTGATAGATGAACTGTTTGAGTAGACCTGCTGTCTTGATTAGTTTCAGTGTATTGTATACTTCCACTTCTTCACATAGATCTTTTCTTGATGAATGAGATGTCTCTAGTGTCCCAAAATAATGGACATTATATTTCATACTTTTCCTATCTCTATTCTTCTCATTCACACTTGGCATTCATCAAATGAACTACTATAAGTATCTTCTTCAAAGGATGTGATCTTCATTGGCTCTAGGAGTCCCTTCAATACTTCTTTAGTTGACCACATCAACCACGCAACCTAATTAGAAACACGCAACTCAGACTGAATAGACGCGACGCTTCACAAAGTCTACTCCACCAAATTAACTCCAACTTCACGATTTTGATAGAACATGTTTGGTGCCTTTAGATAATTATCTTTAACTCATAACTAAACATGAATACAAAAATGCATATCCCAATGATAGGCACAACTCAAGAAATAATGTAATTACATCAGCTCTTCACAGATAGTCTTCAATCTTTGTAACTGTCATAACTGATTAGCATAACTCAACTAAAACTTCATATCTAACTCGGTGTGAATGCAAATAGCATCTAGAACATGTATACACCATGGAAATGAACATGTGTAGATCTAGAACATCTATACTGATAATTGCAAGAACATTATTGTATATTATAAGTTGTCATCAATGACAAACATACAATCAATTATTTGCACAGAAGCAAATCTCCAATAGACCAGAAAATGATAAGGTAATATTGGTATAGTTTTTAACTTTACATTTGATGTTATCAAGTTGGTAAAGGAGAATGGCTAAGTCAGTAAATGGAAATAGTCAAGTTACCAAGAAGGAAGAAGTCAGTCGCTAAAGGGAAGTGTTAGTTGGTTGAAGACACCGAGCACCAAAATAAATTCAAGCATCGAGCAGTGAATGATAGTTACCAAGTAGTGAGTTTATGTTACGCAGTTATGAAGATAGTTACTGAGAAATGAAAAATTATTGTAAAAATCGATCAAAATAATATTTAATGAAAATCCATAGTGATCTAGAATATTCTAAGGATCAAGAGGAAGTTAGGTACAAGATCTATAATCAGGAAAATTTGAGATGAAGATCTATGGAAAATATTAAGCGAGAAAACTCATGATGTTAATTCTAAGAAAAGTTCAAGTCCCAAGGAGATGCTAATGTGGTTCACTGAATTTCAAATTCATTATATCAGTTCATAAAGTTGATCTGATGGTTGAGCGTAATTGAAGGAAAACCTAATCAAGGAGATGAAGAGGCAAAAATAGTGTCTATACAAAGAATGAAATTGAAAGAAAGAGAGGTTGGCAAGTTGAAGTGTGGATGTGGTACTGAGTAAAGAAGTGAAGAAGAAAAAGGTTTAAATTTGAGTTTAAGAAGAGTCTGATGAAGTGTTGATTCTAGTAGTCAAGAGCTCATAAGGGATCTGATCAAGCAAGAGGTAGTCGAAGTATTACAGATGAAATTTCTATACTATTTCATTTTGACATTTGTAGTAGATAAATATCTTAGCTGAGTGAAAGTAACAATCTTAATGTAAAATCCTTGTGCAAGATGACATTCTAAAAGAGTGTTCAAAGCCCTTTAACTATGCCACTCCTAATAGGGTGAAGATTCCAATAGATCTGAGGTAAATCCCCTAATAGGGTCACATTTAATAATGTGCATTGTAATACTTAACATGATAGGCTTTTAACCGGGCGCACTTCAAAAGAGTATTTTCATTTGTGGGTGGCAATTCCCATGGAGGTTTTTCCCAAATTGGGTTTCCTCATTAAATAATGGTGTTATATGTGTTGAATATTTACTGTGCATGTTATTTTCTGATTACTTAAGTTGCTAATTGAGTTAATGCAGTTATTTCTGAGTCGGTTGATGTTGAACTTTGTCTTACCGAGTTGAATCAAAGTTTAAGTTTTAAATTTTAAAGAATCATTGTTTTCTTATTCACCCCCTCTCAGTGGACCAAGATGTTTGAGGCCCAATGGTGGGGTTTTATTCCAATTTCTAGATCTGTGGTTTTCATGGAGTTAAATTCAATCCTAAAATGAGTATAAAAGGGGAATATCTCCTCTCATTTTGACATCACATGAAAATACATTTAAGAGATCATTCATATGAAATAAAGTCAAGTTCTCAAGTAATTCAAGTTGTGCAATTGAAGTGGTGGATTCAAGACTTGAAGAAAGCACCCAATCTAGGATTTTCATGTCTCCATTTCTTCAAGATCCATTCAAGAAAAGGTAATCTTCTCTTGTCGATGAAAATTTCTCTCCCATGATGGCCAAGAAGATAAATTCACAAGAAATAAAGAAGATCCATGCATTCACTCTTCCTCTCTCCCCTTCTTCATTAAGGTTATTAAGCATACATTCATTCAATATCTAAGATTTGGCAAGTGTAGATCCATGCATTTGTGAAGGAATCCTTGATTGTACAATACAAGTATATTCATGGATTTGGTTGATTTCTATATCCATTTATTAAGGTTTTTCATGCAAGGTGAATCTAACATTTATCCTTTTTACTTTACTTTCCTTTATGCAGTTTCAATTCCATTTCAAGGTTCATTCCTATATAAGGGTTTGACCAAGGAAAACCCCTTTGAAAAAACTTTTCCCCTTCTTTTCTGTGTGTGGGAACAATTTTGGGAGTTAAAGATCTAGATTCAGAAGTCTCAAAACCTGTTGCAGGTCCTCATAAATTTTCATTAGATTTGGACCCGAAAGGAACAGGTCAACTTTCACGACCTATGTAGGATGAGGCTGACTTTCTTGACCTTTTCCTTTACTTCTTGCCTTAAATTTGCATGTTAGATAGTTCCAGAAATTACAATTCCATATCTAGAGTTTCACCTGATTCTGACATCTCAGTGACAGTCAAATTTAGATTTGAAGATCATTTTTCCTCTTCTTTCTTCAAGGTGGGTTCATTCCTCCTATTTTCCTCTTGCACTTACTTTTATAGTTCAAATCTGGTATCATACATTATCTTTTTTTATTTCCTTTATCTTAAAATCAATTCTATCAATTCATTTACATATAAATGAATTCAATTAATAGTAAAGGAATGTATCCCTATTCCCCCCAAAACTCTTCCTTGAATCTAGATCTTGCATTAGCATCCCTTCATCCTTTTTGGGTTGTGCTAATTAGATTGGTTTGAGGGTGAAAATTTGGGGATATTCCTAATGTTATAATAGACTTTGGTGAGTGATCTTTATTCGTAGTATCATTCACCAATTTAATATTATACAAATGGTAATAATTTCTTTACCCTTATTACTGAAATTTCTCCTTTTTGGTTCCACAAGGGAATCGTCAATAGAAAAATCCAAATCCTTCTGACTGGAGGGGGAACCCTCCTCAAAAATTCTCATAGGAAAAACACCAAATATAACCAAACCTGAAAAAACATTCATCATTAATGATACAAAATATGACTTGCAAGAATCTTCTCTATTCTCCAGAAAACCCCAAATATCTAAAAAATTGTTTACCGACAAGGATGTTAAACCTCCACTCTATATTTTCTCTACCCAAAAAAGAAATAAAACACCAAAAAAATGATCAAGGAACCAAACCAAAAGCCATATTCATCTTCCAATTCCATATTGACATTCTCAAGCAAATTATCCAATAATAGTTTACAAAGATCAAACAAAACACATTCCATAACATTTTATGTGCGGTATATAGCACTACAGTAGTCATATCTCCTTCATAATTTTGAAAATAAAGTTTTTTAAGTTATTAGTTATGAAAAATACCTCACCACTTGATCAACAAATGTGCTTATCAAGAGTATGCATTCCTCTTTGTTGATGCCAGTCAATTCCCGCACTTCCTTATATTGGATAGCATTTTTTTATGGAAGGCCTCCAACACTACATAAGATAATGATATCCTCAATTATCTATCTTGTTATTGTATAGGTTTTATCCAAAAATATGCATCCATTCTTAAATTGACTCAATAAGAATACAATACAATCCTCATCATCAAACCATAGAAATTTTCTCCAAATATCAAAACCAAGGTTACAAAATCTCTATAATTCATCTGAAGACAAACCAACTTCCATCTGTCTAGTTTTATCATGATCATATTCCTCCAATTTTTTTTTCTGCAACATTCTTGATACGTCAAAATTGGTATTATGAACAACCAATTGAGATTCCATCTTGGCACTCAAGCACTTCTAATCAAACTCTCACAAGCTTTGTTAAAAGCCTTGATTTTCTCCTTGAAATAGTGACAAATGATTCAAAAATTTGTATTTATAACCACAATCCTTCATAATTACAATTCCCATTGAAAAATAGTATCGCTAACACAACTTGTTTATAGAGTGCACATCAATCAATTGAAATATATAAGATCATTAATTTATCATCCAATACATTGGAGACAAGCTAGTATCACTTCAAAGTAGGGGAAGTGGTTGCTTTAGCATTTTAATACTCCCCCTAAGCCAAATAATTTGTATCAATTACCGAAAGAGATAGTACCAAGATCAGGTATCACCAAATTCTCTTCACTAGTATATTTATTATTTCATACCTTGACTATCTTCTGAGACTCATCTAAAATTGTAACATTCTTATCATTTTCAAACTTTACCAAAGTTCTACTAGATCTGCAAGTGTTATCATAATGACCAATCTTTCCACATTTGAAATAATTGACATTCCTCTATCCTAATCTTACTTTTTGAATTCTAGATGTTCATATATTAGCCTTGTGACTGTAATTATGACATGTATACCAATTCCCATTAAAAATATTATTCAGTCCATTTCCCTTCACTGGACTAGGTACTATAATTCTTCATTGATTTTCTTTAAGACCAAACTTATGATAACCAAAGCACTAAACTTTCTATTCCTTCCTTATCTTACTTTCAAGAGTCTTATGACCAAAATTCTTGCATATGAAATAGTAACCATTAAAAGGTAAGTACCTTTGAGCATTTAGTTGCTTAACTGAAGGCCTTCTTGATGGTGTTCCTTGATTCCTAGCCTTTCTTACTACCTCAAACTTTTCATCTTCTTTGACTTCCTTTCCTTTCACTTGTTCATTAGATCTAAACACTCGCTGGTAAATCCCAGTCCTTGTCTTTGTGACCATTCTACAAGGCTAAAAGTTGATCTAAGATAGTAATTCTTTCACAAACCTTTTATTCGGCTCTCAACTTCTTCAATTCTTCTTTTAGCTTCTCATTTTCTTCTATACTCTTCTTGATGATATCTTTTAGATCTCCTTCAATCTTTTTCCATTCTTTAATTTTCTTCTTGAACTCTTCCTTGAGAAATTCCTCGGTATTTTTACTATCACTCAGTTGCTTTTGTATATTTTCTACCTTTTCTTTTGATTCCTTCAATTCTTGACTTACTTCCTTTTACCTTTTCTTTAAATTTTTTAATCTAATCTCTTAGCTTTGAGATACATGCATTTATTCCTTAAGGTTTTATTTTATCTCCTCACTCTCTAATTCTATGCACGCAATGTCCCTCATCATGATGTGCCAATCTTTACTAGAATAGTACTTTCCTTCTATCTATTCAAACAATATCCTAGATCTCCCTCAAGTGGTTAAGCTCTATTTGCAAGGGACCAAGCTCTGATACAAATTGTTGAACATGTCAAATAACTAAGAGGGGTGAATTAGTTATTCCAAAACACTTTCTAAAACCTTTACTGATTTGGTAAACACATAAACTATTCAATTAATTAAGATTAATAAAAGCATAAAGAACAAGAACAAAAAACACCATAACCTAAATATAGCTTGGAAACCCAAGATGGGAAAAAAATAGAAAAAACCAACTCCCATGAAATGAACACTGGTTAAGGTGACATTAGTTAAGGTTATTTTTACATGAGGCTCACTACCAGTTTGCTCACTTTTGTTTGGCTCACTGTCGGTGAGGCTAACTACCCTAATATAAAAGATATATTACAAAAATAGTGCATTGTAGAAAAAAATGTGAACTAATGAATTTACATTTCCTATGCATGAAATAGTTCCAATCTATGGAAAAGTAGTCTCTGTTAGTAGCATATCTGGTATAAATCTTCCACCAGCATATACTAAAAATTCTGCAAGCTAGTATATAAATACTTCTCTTGATACCATAGTAATACTTCACTTAAATTCCTTATTCTTACACAATGATGCCAGAAATACACCAAAACAAACTCAGACAATATAACCTTCAACTTTATCCCTCTCTCATACTCCAAATATAAAATGATTTCTTTATTTGTATATACATGTGATAACCACATATGTTTGCCAACCCACAAAACATATCAATATAAAAATAAAGGATATTACAATTTTATTTAACACGCTACCACCAAACCTAAAAATAGGTCATACATAAGAAGTCTTCATACCACAGTATCACAATACCTAAAGATAGGTCACTCTTAATATATGCATATTGCATAGCACAATTCTTGAACATAAGTAAATTATATAACCGTCAGAATGCCACCACCAAGTCCATGACTTGATCAACAATACTTCTAAATCAACAAATGGATGAAACCTGTTAGAATCTGTCCAGAAACAAAATATAACTCTTGTACCAAAAACATCTTATGAACTACAAGAATGTCCAGGTAGTAGGAATACCTAGAAGAAATCTAAAACTCAATAGTCAACAAATACCAACCAAAACTTCACGCTTCAACGATCATCAAAACATACATATGTCCCAAAGAGATGAATTCCTATAATAGGAACAAGTACACCTAACATCATAACCCAAAATATGAAAATACTAAATCTATTTTTTATATAAATTAAACACAAATAACTAACTGATAGACAATCGACATCCAACCGATACTATCCACAACCAACTGATAAAAATATGCAACTGGTATAAAGGTTTGACATCAATGACAATATGTTCAACAATATTGTCATATCCTATTTAGGTCCTCCTATAGTTTGTGTTTTGGAATAATCCTAGAGTCTCATACTATCTACCCTATTAGTTGTTTTAGGTCAAAGATTGGAAACATCTCGTGCCACCAAAGAAGATACCAAATAAGAATGGAAAAAGAAAAAATGAAGTACTATGAACCCCTCAATGAGGAAGATGGGATTAGTGTGGGAACACGAGAAGAGGAACCTCATGTAAATGAAACAAATAATTATGATAGTGATGATGAGGAAGTAACACAAGAACATGTAGACGAATCCCTCCATGATCATATATTCCTAACACTATTCAAAAATATCATAAAACAAGATCCTCAACAATACTTTAAAGCCCTGGTTGAAGGAGGAGTTAAAATACCTATAGATATTGATACATCCTTACTTGTGGAAGATGATACACTAATACATTTGGGCCTCTTTTCCAACAGCCATTTCCAATGGAGGGGCACATTTTGTGAAATTGGTGTTTTTTTGCAATTGTGCCCAATATCGTCGCAATGCCAATGCTCTTTACAATGCTGCAATTGCGACGGTTATGGGCACACATTTTTAAAAATAAAGATAGATCAAATTCATTTTTATTTTATTGCGTGAAAGAAGGTAGCTCTGCGGAAGCCCACCCCAATGAATCCATGAAGGTGTGAATGTCGTGAAGCTTCTACCCCCAAATGTCATGAATTTCGTGAATGTTGTGATCCATAGTAGGTATGCATCAGCATTAGCAATTGTTTTTTATGCTCTCAAAAAATGTTGAAAACTTTTTGATATGCCTCCATGGTTAAATCTCTTTCACTATCTCTGATATTTCACTCTACCTATGTCGCGACTTCCTAAAATAGAGGGACAAATAGAGCATATTTAGTCTTCTTCAATACATTCATTCACGCTGACATTTTCTGAAGATTATTTTTAACCATTTCATATGGTTATGTTCATTTAATTTGAAGAAAATAAACCAAATATGAAACTATATATTCTTCTCCTTAAATTTGGGTGTTTTCTAGCATACCTACCAACAACGTTTCACTAAAAATCTATTCTATTTCCAGAAAGGGTTTGTCTTTCATCTCAAATATGGGTTTCTAACAATACATATTGTTATTATCGTTCCTTAATCTGGGCATCTAAAATTATGTAAAAACCTATGTGACTCTTTTGAGGTCCATATAAACAGGCCACAAATTTTAAGGGTTTCAATCCCTTCATGTAGCCACGGATTCATGCTTTCAATATTTTGGATAGGCCACAAATTATATTTGATCATTTGATCAACAACTATATGCTGGGATTTTAAATTATTATTTTTTTATTGACTTTCCTCCATCTTACCTTTGTAGCCTTAAATGGCATATTCCTTTTCCACTTATAAAGGAGAAAAGGTTTATCACAACTCTTAGAATTGTTTTTGAAAACTAATCAAACATCCCTCTATAAACATGAAAATACAAAGACATGTAGATATTGATAAGGGAATATGACTACCCTTGAGGTATGAGACTTTAATTATCAAAGTTATCCATTTCATATTTTCTTCAGATGGACATATAAGAACACATCTAAGCTCTCCCAACTATGGAGTAAGGAGTAAGGAACATGACTGTGACTATGATTTTACCAGTGAATAAAATAGTCGCAACTATTAGTATGTATCCAATACAAATAATAATATCCTTTTTTTGTACCTAAGTTTTAAGGAACCTAACAACTTTGGGAAAGACATAGTGTGTTGTATCAACATAACCCTGACTATATTCTAATAGTGCTCATTTTTTATGGGTTTATGTGAGAAGTAAGAGTGAATGACAATACAATGGACTGGTGAATATTGAGAAGGAAATACTTCACACACTATGAGAAGAATTGGACTTTCTCATGTATCTATGAAATTCAAAGGGACACGGTCTTCAACATCCAGATTGATTCATTCCATGGTGCCAATGTCTACAATGGTGAAGTGGCATCAATGATATTTTCAAGATAAAATGATGTAGTTGTAGCACTCAATGTCTTATCATTGAGTACTTTTGGTGAAGTGTTTTTTGCAATTACGACTAATTTAATATACATGGAAACATCACCTACATTATATATGTCATGTTAGAGTAGATTCATCATCACACATGAAGAAATAATGTTTACCTAATACACTATATGTGTACCTAAGCACATAAAATTGAATACCTAGGATACCTTCTCTAGCATCAAAAAAAGTTGTATTCATAGCTGCTGTTAGAATGAATTTAGAATAACTGAGAGGGGAGGGGTGAATCAGTTATCCTTAGGTCTAGATGTAGTAAAATAAAACTTTCTAATTTTCATATCTACTCGGTAGCAGTAGCATGAGTCAACAACTTTAATCATGCAGTTTCCTGTCAAATGAAATTAGCTTGTAAAAACATAACAGTAAAGCAAACCATAGGAATTCATACAAGTTGACACAAGTATTTAACGTGGAAACCCAATATGGGAAAAACTGCCAGTAACATGCTACCAAGTTTTCACATTTCTGAAGTGATGCCCTATGAAGAGCCAACCCTGTTAAAGGTTACAATAACACACTGCTAGGTGTGACCTGGTTAAAGGATTTAATCACCCTGTCAAGAGTGGCCTTGTTAGAGGACTTAGAACATTCCACCTGAATGTCACCTTGTTAGAGGATTTATACAAATGACTGCTAGGTCAACCTTGTTAAAGGATTTAACTGACACAATGGTTAGAAAGTAATCAGCAGTTGTGATCTGATACATACAACTCACTTTGCAAATTTAGATCCAATTACAACTCTGATGTTAACTTACTGGATAGTCTACATTTTTATCTCAACCTTCTGATCTACTTGGAAATCCATCAAGCAATCACACATGCAACTCTATGCTTCTGTATTCAGCCTTCTCTGCTAGATTATGCCAAAAAGTAAATCAACCATGCAATCCTCTTGCATACACATTGTACTTCCACATTCAGCAGCACCCTTCAGTATACTAAATGAATAACCCCTTGAGGTTATCATATACCTCTCTGTTTTAGGTCAGATGAATCTTTTTGCCACTTAAACAAGATCATAGATCTTAGTTTAGGTCAGATCCAACGGATCATCCCATCGTTGCATTACATTTACTTCTCCAAAGTAGTCCCTTATTAAATCTTCAAACCATGCATTACTTATGGTTACCCATACATAAAATGACATGGATCAATCTTTAATTAACATTACATATCCCAATAAAATCAACTAAGTCAGCCAGAGATCTCAAATCTCATCATTAATCCATTTACTGTAAGTCAGCCAACATCACTGTTTTCACTCGGCAATTTCACTAGTGCTCAACATTGAACAACTTTTCTTGTCACAAGCAAATTTTCTCGGCACAGGCAACTTTGCTCGGCACAAGCCAAAACTTGCTCGGCACAAAACAACCAGAAAAACTATCTTTGAAAGATAAACAGCTAATTACTTTGCCAGAGTGCCAACTGATCAAGTACCCTTTTATTTGCCTTAACTCAACCATTCACTTGGTATTCTTGTTAAATCTTCTCCATCAGCAATAGATATGGTACTCAAATAGGTAACAATAGTCTCACTAGTTAAGGTTTGACAGCAATGAAAAAATAACAATTGCTTGCAATGCCACTTTCCAATAGCTTTAACCTTTAGTGTATGCGTAGATGTGTTTCCCTGCAAACTCCATGGACAATCATAGTCTTATAGGTAAACACAATATATTCTAACCAAGTAAAAATTGCATTTTATCTCAATTTTGACCCAATACTGCCCTAGAATAGTCTCATCGAGAACATAATCGACATCAAGAATTACCTTTTCTCTCTCAATGCTATTATGCAAATGTCACACTGTATAGTTGGTGAGGAAACTAAAATGCTACAAATTCTCCTTTTTCCTTTAGAATGGTTTCATTCTATACATAAGGGTATAATATAAATGGCCCATCTTTGTACGCATTTCTTTTGATGATCACAAAGGTACCACATCTTCAAAGAGAAATGTTGCAATTTTATGGAAGTGTTTTAGTCTTGGTTTCCATGTGAGAGGTGTGAGGAGTTTTTGGCCCATATTTATGCAAGTAGAGATCGAGGTTAGCTATGAAGACAATGCACTATATTAACATGAAAATTTTTAAAAATAACAAAATACAGCCTTCTGCATGCAAATCGAGATAGATTTGTTATCTATGCGCAAAATGAGGCAGAAGGCCGAATTGTTTGAAATTTTCTTTTCTTGAGGTCCACCCTTATTCTTTACTATCAATTTGCCCTTAATTCAAATCTTAAGGACTTCATTCTTTACTATCGATTTGTTCTTAATTCAAATCTTAATCTACTCTGCAAATTAATATTCAGTTGCTACAACCAATCACAACTGACTAATTACTTTGATTTAACTTGGTAGCGTTGAAATTTGTATAAAAACAATGTTTATTTCTCCCACCGAAATAATGTGGGATTAAATATCTCTCCCAACACCTGACACCCCGCTCTACGCACCCTTCCTCCACCACGCCTCCACCTCTACTTCCACTCAACCCACTCCCTACTCTCTACTCCCCCCATGTAGCCACTGCTCCAAACGCTTCCACCACCCTCCGCCCTTTCACCTCTTAGCGCATCCACTTCCTCCCATCCCCTCTTCATAACCCCATGTTGGCACCCTAACTCCCCAACAATGCCACCCATGCAAAATCTCCAAACCCCGCGCACCCTTCTCTCCCCCACTGCTTCTCCCACCACACAGCCCTACCTCCCAACCACCCCACCCACCTCCCACACCCTCCGCCATGCTAACCCTACCTACCCCTGCTATCCTCCACCTCTGCTCGACCTCTAGAAACCCTCCAAATGGGCTAATAAAAAATAGACACGAGGTGCCTGATGAAAAGCCCTTTTGCCATCTATGAATTCAGAGACATTTAAATTTGACACTCATTTAGCCGTCATTTTGTAGGCTTATTAGCTTTCTATGATGACATCCCAACCGTCAATTTTAGCATAGAGAAATGATGGTGTCAGCAGGGTTTTTAAAATCCTAGCCTTCACCATATGCAGTTTTAAATTGGCAGTCTGACTTCAAACCCCCATATCTAGCTTGTTTTAGATCCTTTTTTGGAGCTTTTTTTTTTACTTTGGGGTAGATTTTTGTAACGATCACTGTGGTGGGATTAGTTTTTTATTTTTCTTGCTGGATTTGTCATAAATTACTATTTTTGATGATTGTACCTACCTAATCCTACATTTTGCAACTTCCAGAGCCTCGTACAGGCTCATACGACAACCTTTTTGGGTCCTTTTTTTGAAAGTGCGTGTTTTTTTTTCTATTTTTTGAATATACAATCAGATTTATTATTTTATGATTTTTCTAATGCTGACAAGTTTTGGGCTTTGTTGTTCTCTGGCTTACCTTTTTTATTACAGCCTAATAGTGGTTTGCAGGATGTTGAAAAAGAAGACTAAAACACAGACTACTAACGAATCATCTTGTAGGTTGCCTTGATTGATAGAACACTAAACATTGTGCTTGCATATTTTATTTTTTTTAATAAAATAGGAATGTACATGCAAGACTTTTTGAAGTGAACTTCTATTTGGTGTTTTAGGATGAAAATAATGTCAGGAAATTATGCTCTCACCCTTTTGGGATGATCAAAAATCTAGAAACATCATTGTCATCTTCTTATGTGTATGAAGTGTCTTCTAGTTTTGTAAACCCAAGGAATTGCATGGACGTATCCTCTCCCCTCGCCTTTGTGGATCTTGGGTGAAAGAGAAATCCATACAAATCCTTTAGCGTGGCAACCTCCTGAGAGCTTTAATAGAGCCGGTGAGAGTGGATTGCCCAATTGGTAACAGGCTAAAGCCATGCCCTTCCGAACCGGTATATAAAAAATGTCATTGTAATTAATCTCACAGTGACTAGGTGTTGATTGTGTTATTTTGGGAAGAAGACTTCCCTTAGTACCCTTGTGGTGCATAAAAACCTACAGAACATAACTTTTGTAGGCTGGGAGGCCTCCATAATGGAGCTAATCTGCCACAAGTATAACCACCTAAACGAATGCCCTGACTACACACTTTGTTCTTGTAACCAAAATCCCTCTATCTATTTGTGCAAAATTTAAGAGACCGACTAAGATGTCCCACACTTTCACGGCTCTTAGTAGAGACAACAGTCTCTTGGGAAGTCATTACCCTTGGGATTCAAAGCTTGGTGTGCCTAAGAAGTGAGTGCACTGTAAGGAGGAGCTCATGCCTCCAAGATTCTAAGTTGTTTGCTACGAGTAGGTGTGGATGAACTTCGGTTCAAGTGGGAATTCAACAGATATTGTCCTAACTTACCTAGGATTGTGGTGTGCTTGATCTTCTTTTTACAACAAACATTCTACTTGATGTGTCTTGCATGGGTGAAGCATCAAAACAAACAAACAAATGAACAATCAAATCAAAAAATTCAAAACAAACATCAAACTGATCATTCAGATTAAAAATCTGCACCTCTAAGTGTTAGCTATCAACTCTTGTCTGAGTTTCTGCATCTTCTATCAAAACACTGAGAATCTATCAACTTGTTGTCTAATTTTGTATTCTACTGTGAAGGTTCTGTCTGGATTTTCACAAATCTATGTTCTCAGCATCATCACTACTCGTCTATCTTTGACTGCACTCTGTTGACAGTCTGAATCATTGTTGTCTTGCAATCTAGCTTTGTTGTGCTAGTCCAAGTGACCCATTATCTATTTCAATCTTATCATCTTTGTCTACACTGTCCTTATCCTGAGTTGCGAAAGCGGGTTCGTCAACCTTGACTCAAGATCAGAGTCATTGCTATCTCTGTCTCAGTTGGACATTATCTCCTTTGTTCTTTGGTCTTGGACTTAATTAGCACTTTAGATATCACTTCAGTAATTGTCAGTCAATCAATCAATTCATCATACCCTCTTTAATCTTCTAAGAAAGCACATCAAGACAATCTTACAATGTCTAAAAGCAAAGAAGATATTCTTATGGAAACTTTATCAAAACAACTTGAATCTTTAAAGTTTGAACTTCAAGAATTGAACAATAAGGAAAATGATACTTCATCTAACGAATCCTCATTAAGATTAACCTATCCTTTGCTATTTGATCATGATTCTCACATGTCCACACTTCCTTCCAACATGGATAAATCTTGGTATAACAATCCCATCTTTGATCAAGAACAGTTTTATGACAATCCCATCTTTGATCAAGAGCAGTTTTATGACCATCCTATCTTTGATCAAGAGCATGTAGAGAAAACTATGATAGAATCAGATGAAATCCTTTTCTATCTGCAAAAGAAAGATAGTGTATGTCAAGAAGCATCTAATTATCCTTTAGAAAGAGTCTTTACTCCTTTGGGACAATCTTATAAATCAACATTAGAAGCACTTCTTGAGTATAATCTCATCACATTACCTCCAGCCACATAATGTGGATTCAGATTCTTGAGTCCCTATTGTGCATATCATTGACATAACAAGCATAAAAATTCATCTTGCATTGATTTGAAACATAATATCCAAGATCTCATAGATGATGGCATAATCGAAGTGGAAAATCCTAATGAATCATCTAGTGAAGATACTAATCTCAAGCATGATCAATATTAGGAATCCATGTCTACAAATGGTTCGCATATCACATCTACTTCTTCCACCATTCATCTATCTCCTAAAGCTTCACAACCAGACACACCATCTCTATCAAGAACTGAGCCTAATGCTGACTATGTCTACCCTCAAGGACTACCTCTAAAAGAGATCCAAGCTAATCAGCATACAGATGCAAGCCTTTCTCAGGCTTCAAAGATCATAGACCTAAAGCTTCCATGTGCTTCAATGCTTATCATGCCTATTCCAAAGGATTCTCCATCAACATGTCAAGAATCCTTCATGCAATTCAACACTCCTACCCCGTCCTTAAAAGTGGCTCCATGTCAAGGAGACAATCCAAAGTGTGAAGAAAAAAATATCGGTGATGATCAAGATCAAGACACCATCCAACCTTATCTAATGGTTGACCAAAGTGACATCTCTCAAGCATCTCATGATGATCCTCTCATCCCCTTCCATGTCTTCCAGGAAGATAACCCTCCATTCCCCAAGCGAGATCGAGATATCCTTTCCACCATCTCTAAGGAACCTATTGAAAATCAAGAGCCAAGTACCCTTGGTACACCATCTAATGATCCTTGTCAAGATCATAGCATCCAATCATCCCCTTGTCATGTTATTCCATATCCATAAACTATCATTCCTCTAAATCCCTTGCAGAACAACAAATCCTGTCAAGCTTCAATTGCTCCTATCAAAGCTACTCATGCTCCTATTGATATATAGATCAATTCTAAAGAGAAGTGCCTTTGCAATACAGCTCCCTCCAAATATGTTGATATCCCCTCCACACTTTATATCCATCCATTCAAATGTAAGCATCATCCTTCTCCATCTTCCAAATCCATCCTTGGTCCCTATATCCCAAAGCTAAAACTGTCAAACCTTCCATCTATATTGGGTCATTATGTCCCTCCATCTAACATGCCTTTCACTACTAGCTTGTCATCTGCTTACCCTATCTTCTATCAAGATCAACAAAGACATACATCCTGGAACTCTCCCTATCAACCCATTCATATGAACCAGTCATATCATCCCTATTCATCCACAATTCACAAGTCTTTTGGAAGCAATTTGGATGCGCAATGAAGAAATCACAAATACAAGAATCCACTTACATATGAAGATCACTATGTCCCATCTAATCAACATGTGACTACAAATAAAAAGGAAATATTCAAGAGACCACATAGGTCCACTGAGAAAAGAAACAAATAAAAGAAAATATGGGTTCCTAAATCCATTATGAAAGAATTGCATTCTAAATCATCTGGTACAAATGGAAAATCAAAAGCTATGTGGATTCCCAAGTCTCTTCAAAAGGACTTGGATACAAAAAGAAAAGAAAAATTTATGTGGATTCCCAAGTCTCTCTTAAAAGAATTCAACACAAAAGAAAAATTAGAATTGGCATCCAAGCTTACAAAGGCTTCCACTCCATCTCCATTCAAACATTTTTCATCTCCTAAACCTATTTTGGGTCCTCATGTCCCAAAATCCATTATTTTGAATACATATTCATCCATCTTGGGTCCTTGTGTACCAAGATCCATATCAAAACCTAAATCCATTTCACACACTTTTCCTCTATCATTCCACCATCCTTCAAGATGTGTGTCGATGTTGATCTTGCTTACACAAAACTCTCATTACCGCACCCAATATCCTACCCCTACCTACTATCCTTCCATATTGGTTCCTTACATTCCTACTATTCCTCTCATCCAGTCCATTACATAAATGCTTGACTACCATCTCCCTTATCCTCCATATCATCTTTTCTACCATCACCCTATCAACATATTTGAGCATACTTTCAGTGGCCTGGGCCTATCATATCATATCTTTCAAAGGAGCACTATCTAAAGAGAAACAAGCTTAAGTTCCTCCATAAAATCAAAAGTACAAAAAAAATGAAAAAAAAGTGCCTTGGTGAAAACCTGGTAACTAGGCACCTTGGTCGCAAAAGTAAAGAAAAATCAATCCATCCTATGGTGAAAACCACTTCTTGTGGCGCCTTGGATAAGTACCATGATGAAAACCTGGCAAACAGGCATCATGCGTAATTCCTCCTACTTGCACTCTTCACTTGGGGACAAGTTCCATCCATGTTTCTATATCCATCATATCCTTCATATACTCCCTCTTACACCTTTGATCTTGACAAGGTTGAGCATATCCATGAGCATTATGTATCTTGACATTCATTATCCTTGTCAGTAGCCTATTCACTTTCTCTCATCCATGGAACCCTATCATGATCTTTCTTATCCCAAGTCTATCCTCCCTATCTCTGTGCATTCCTACCATAATCCAAACATTCACTTATAGCCTCGATCATCCTTTATCCTAATTACGCTATCATAGCTATATCCTATCCAAAATTGACCCCTTGGTCTTGATGAAGAATGCAAAATGCAAATTTTTTCTTAAAAACTTCTTGACATGTCCACTCTTTCAGACCACATGCTTTTCATGACCTTAGGTCATTATCTTATATGCTATCCAGTACCGCCCTGTGAGCCTACATTGCTATATTCTTTTTTTCCCTAGCTTGGGTAATCTTGAGGAGATTGTCCTTGAGGGCCGCATTCACCCTCTTCATCCATCATTGTCTATTCTTCTCATCTGTCAACTTTCTACTCCATCAGTAATGGCCTACACCTTGCTAGACATTAGGGGCAAACCAATGTGATCTTGCTTGAGATCGAGCATTCTAAAAAAGACTAAAAAATTGCAAAATGTCCTGAAAAAATCTAAAAATCATAAAAAGTCCTAAAAAAATGATCATCTTGGTGAAACCTAGCAATAGGCACTTTGATGCATCAACCAAAAAAATCTCTATTAACTATCTTTCAATGAACATGTATTGGGGCAATCTAACCCTAACTCCTGCAGATTGAGCCTCATTCTGGGGAGAGTCTTTTGAAAGATGATAATCTATTAGGTATCTGTGAAATCTAACATAGATTCCTAGGAGTCAACATGCTCTCAATTACCTTTGAGACACCAACTTACATGGATTGAAACTGGTCATACTCTAGGGGCAACCTTCCTAGTCTAGGGGGCACTGTCCTACTACTTTTCAAAATCTCTCTCGCATCAATCACCAGTGGTTCTCACTGCATCTACCTACTAATGCCTAGCTATTACTAAGATCTTTCTACTTGATAATCTCTCTCACGTCAGTCACCAATGGTTCTCATTGTGTTTTCCTACTGTCACCGTACTATTGAGATTTCTCTCCAACAACGTGTATCTACAAATCAATATCAATCTGTTGAAGTTGGAGCGGTACTCCGTGCTTCATCTTAGCAATTCTTTGCTTCAATTTGTACATAGCTTTTAGTCACTTTTGTGACACTTTGGTTCCTCTACAAACCCTCCTGACTTGACACTGATCCATAGTCATAAGCTTGGGGGCAATCAAATCAAGTTTGTCCTTGCAACATGAGTCAAGTCAGTCATCCATTATTAGCTAGGGGTGTGGGTCCCCAATCAAATCTCAACTATTAGGTATCTGAGAAACCTAACCCAGATCCCTGAGGATCAATCATTGTTCTGGAGATGATTCTCAAAATCTCATATATTAGGTATCTGAGAAATCTAACTCAGATCCCTGAGGATCAAGATCCATTCTGGAGATGGTTCTCAAAATATCACTAGGGGCATAGGTCCCCAAATTTGATTGTATCTTTGGATCACACTAGAGTCAATAATCTTTTCACTTCTCAAGGACAACTCTCTACTGACACAAACAGGTGTTTCTCAACACCACAACCAACAATGTTTCTTAACACTATCTTTGGACACATCTGTGTTTTTCAACACACATTGGATATCACAAACATAAACAACATCTATTGATAGCAATCAAACACAAAGCACTCACAAGCACAACGGTGTTTCTCAACACCCCTATACCTATACATCTGAAAACTTTGAAATATGCTGAGCTATGATTGAATTTCTCTTTGTATGCTGCTTGTTCTCATTGATTTCGTTTATCTTTTCCTTGTCTACTTCTTGTTGGTGAGGTCAGTACTATCTCCTTGAATATTATTTATCTGCTTGTTTACTAGTGTACTCTTATTATATCAAACTAAAAATAATGTTCAAGTCATCTCGGCTGTTGTGCCTTGATGCTTATGTTAGTTTCCCATATCTTATTCGATGAAAGTCATATTCATATTCTTATGGTTGCAGTGGCACCAGTAAGGACTGTATCAACTCTGATGTTCAAAAAATGCTCTATGATGGTAACTATTCCAATGGGTCCAACAACCACATCCTAGGGATTTCATCTAGCATAGGATTGCACTTTCACTGCATCTAGCATAGGATTGCACTTGCATTGCATCTAGCATAGGATTGCACTTTCATTTGCATCTAGCATAAGATTGCACATTCATTCTAGACTTGCATTCTAGACAGTGTTTTGGTGTTCACTTCATTGTTTTCTCCTTGATTTGTACGATGAGGGATTTTTCTTCACCATTCTAGCTTCATCACTACTGCCCAAGTGTTTGATCCTCGCTCTCACTCTTCAATTCCAAATGCTTTGAACTAGAATCTAATTTTCAAAAGTGTTCCATTTTCGGGATCGAAATCAAAATCTGACACTTCTATATAGCTCAAAATTGCATTTTAAATCTTGCAACTGATGTGATTGGATGCTTGTGTAGTTGAATTTCTGACGTCGCTTTCTTGTCAGAATCATATCCACTCAACATTCTCTCCAATCTTTGACATTTCTTCCAGATTCTTCCGTAATCTATTTAGAGTTCTTCTCAACCTTCGATTCAACATCTCTCTGCAATTTCTTGCTTTCAATCACCATTTTGACGTGTCATATTTCCATTTCACTCCCGAGGGGGAAGAATGATTACATCATTGAATCACTTCTATCTATTTAAATCTGATCTAATTTCAAAAAAAAAAGTCCTCATCAAAGAGGGACATCTCTGGTCCTTACATCTTGTCATCTCTATTAGGTATCTGAGAAATCTAACTTAGATCCCTAAGGATCAAGCTCCGTTCTGGAGATGGTTCTTGAAATCTCATTATTGGGTATTAGGGAAATCTAACCCAGATGCCTGAGAGTCAAGTTGTGTTCTGGATATGACCCTCAAAAGCTCTTTTAACAGGTATCAGGGCAATCTAACCTTGACTCCTGAAGATTGAGCCTCGTTCTAGGGACAGTATTTTGAAAGATGATATCTCTATTAGGTATCGAGGCAATCTAACCTCGATTCCTGAGAATCAAACTTCATCCTAGAGATGGCTCTGAAATCTTCATCAATCATTCTTTACATCATCAATTCTCGAAATCAATTTCAACTATTCTTCTATGCTTCAGACATTAGACTATTCTTTGAATCAATGCGCTGCTCGCGCATCAACTCAAAGAGGGGAAAAATGTAACACCCCAAAATTGGCATCGTGAAACCCTAACCAATTTTGTTGCATTTGTCATCCTTCTGAATCATCAAAGTCCTATTGTACTAGGCAATTCTGAGTTTCAACTGACTCTACTTGACTTAAATGTCAAATGTAGAAAACCTTAAATCTACATTAATCACATACTATATTTAATTCCCAATTAGCTAAATAAACCCTATGATCGAATTAATTTAATTACAAAGTCCTAGCACTTTAATTAAATTAAATTCACCCTTTTAGCTAAAACACATAAAAGGAATTAAATAATATTTGATTATTAAATAAATATCCTCATTTTAATAATTGAATTTAATTGTTCAAATAATTGAGAAAATACATTTATGAGGTCATATTCTATTTACTTAATTAAATATTCTCTCCAAAATCCTCACTTCAGTTCAGAAATGGAAACTTTGAGTTGACTGAAATTCAAAAGTGCAACTAATCAGTTAACTGCTTCCTTCACTCAAAAAGACAACAGTTCATTGTTTCTCTCAAAGGAAACTTGCTAATCTAAACTGGATTTCGAGGTGTTAACTGTTTCTCTCAAAGGAAACTTTCCATTCTAACTGGACTCTCATCCTATAAAAGAACCTCATTTCTCAGTCAAAAAAAAAGGAGAGAGAATTCATTGTTGCATCGAATCGCTGCTACATTTTCAATTCAAAAATTTTCATGCATTTAAACTCTCACATTTATTAGTTTGCATTTGCAATAAACTAATATCATTATTGGATTAATCATGTCTAGTTTAGCTTCTTTCAAGCACTCTTAAGATTAATCTCAATTCATACCTTAATCTCATGCTTATTTCTTAGATTAATCTGGCAATCTTTCATTCCTAGATTAATATTGCACTACATTTCTAGATTAAATCCTCCATTCTTAGATTGGTCTAGGTTGTTGGACTCTTGATTTTGAGAGCTATTCAAAAACCTCGTCTAGATAGGAGGCAATAGGTTGAATCATACAGGCATGTAGGATGAATAAATCCATATTCATTTTTGTATGTGATTGGTAAACAATGACCATGTTGAAGTGTATAGCTAAGTAAGAAGGCCACATTTAGCTATCTATATTTTAAAAAAATTATGTAAAATACATCAAGAAATATCTAATTAAACTCAACTTAATTTGAATTTGAAATACGTCGAGATATCTTCCAACCGCTATTAATTTTTTATTATTTGAATAATCATGTTAATAGTAAGCATTTTGTTGATATTATCATTGAGCCAATAAACCGAAGTCGCTTGGTAGATTTAAAGTAAACTTCATGTCTTTTTAAAGTGACTGCTAAACTTAAGCTTATATTTGTATATCATGTCATTCAAGTAGATTTTTCATTATTAAGCATCCCTTACGTCAAATTGAATTTGGGGTTTTATTATCTACCTACTAGCATATCTATATTTAAATTTTTTAATGTAAAACACGTTGACATATATCTAATTGAACTCAACTTAAAACTGTAGTGATATTTGATCTTTATCCTAATTGAATGTTGGCACTATTTATAATACTATCTAAACAAATACATTTCACTAATTATAAATATTAATAATGAACACTAACAACTTTCAATAAGTAATTATAAACTTTAAAATAAGTAATTGGTTCTTATTTGTGAGATAAAAATGTCAAATTACAAAGATTAATTAATTCCCAAACTCTTTGAAAACAAACTAAAATTTTATTTCATAGAGTACAAATTGATACATGTATATATAGGCATAGAGTTTGTCATTAAAATGTAGAAATATTTGATACTTTAAATAATCACACAACAAGTAGGGGTATTATTAAAGCAAGGCCCATTGAGGAAAAACCAAATAACAATGAGTTCTTTGCCACTTGTTGCAAACTAGATAGAATTTTTGCATTTGAAATCACATCCTCACATCTGAAGTCCAGTAATGGATCATTGTAAATCTCTCAAATCGTATTGACTGGCATCTTCATATCTTCCTTCTCCATTTTCTCATCTTTTATTATGCACCTTCATGGCTTTTCTATGGTCATCACTTATTGAAATAGCTTTCTTTTCTTAGCTGTCAAACACTATCTTGTGACATATGATTTGTTCCACTAAAAATTCTCACACTATACTACCTCCCATAGGTTGCCCTATTGTCCTAGATTGCATCACTTTCTAAACTTAAGCTTATATCTATAAATTGCTCATATGTTTTATGTCATGTCATTCAAGTAAATTTTTCATTATTAAGCATTTCGTATGTCAAATTGAATTTGGGGCTTTACTATCTACCTAATATGCTTTTAGGGGAATTGAATTTTCATGCATTGCTATAATTTTACACTTCAAATTTATTTCATTTGTTGACAAAATTTTGTGAAAATGAAGGAAAATCCATTGGGATTATTCAAATTTGAAACTATACCAATAGTCATGAAAATTAAATATAAAGACATGACCAATTCATTTTGTATAAAATTTAGGTTTGTAGTAATTATGATTATTGTGTGTGTGTGTGTGTGTGAAATTAAGAGTAGAGATGGGTGTTCATAAAGAATATTTGTGTAAAAGAAAAAATATGAAACTTCAATTCTACCTTCAATCTCTTGATTTATGTATAAATATGGGGGGGAAATGATTGGAGTAAATGGGAAATAGGGAATTAGTTAGGCTAAGGGAGTATTATGTTGTAAAATATTAATGAGATATTCCCAGTAGTATATTGATTATAATTTTTAGATCAGCAACTACATGTTATCTTATTCAAGAGTTGGAGGGATGTTGAATACTTTTATCTTGCATAAAGTGGGGACATTTTATAAAAAAATATGGAATGTTTTTTAATAACATAGTCTCAAAGTTTTCTAATAATTGATTTATGTGCTTATGGAATTATCATGCTGGGGAATTATCTTGTTGGATAGATAATCTTTAGTTATTTGAGGGATAATATCTATCCAAAGGTTGACTAAACATGGGTATATTAGTAGTTTTACCAACTTCCTTGTGTTAGTATGCTTTGGTAAAGCTTGGCCTAGTAATAGAGCAGTAATATTTTATGATGTCATGAAAAATTGTGGTTTAACAATCAAATGTACTTACAAGAAAATTATGGTTAACAACCTTAGCATTTTATAACATTATATATAGATTGAGTAAAATATCTTGTGGATGGGTAGAATATGGCTTATTCAACATACATACAAAAAATTATCACGATGATGTGAAGAAAATTGATGTTTGTCTATGATGATGTATGTGTGAATGCAATTTTGTGCTACTTCATGCTTAAGATAAAATTATGCTATATTTTCCATGAGTTTGAGATGGAATTTGAATTTTTCAAAATGATAAAAAGTGCAAGGGTTGTTGCCCATGTTGTCTTATTTATGATATATGCATTTTTCTTGTCCATGATAGTTTTATATTAGTATCTGGATGTATCATGCTGCACAAATTTCATTACTCTTGTTAGTTTCATATCATTAGACTACCTTGTGTTGGATTGGGTATCTTTCATTTCTTGAAAGATTCTGGGGAAGCATAACTGCTTCGTAGTAGGGTGAAAATGTACTATGACAATTTCTCACCCATATTTTTTTCTTAAGTGATACAGATGTCAAGAGTTCCTATAAGGATGGTCTCATACTTTGTACATTTCTTGAAATCATTGTACATGACCTTGTGGTCCATTGTGAAGGCACATGTCACTAGTACATTTGAGGAAAATAATGATTCCAATGCAAATACAAGCTAGGTTTAGACTGTCACAATGACTGCAACTAGGTTTCATCACTGGATGATCAAGAAGTAAGGACTTGTCCTTGAGTTCATGAGATTTTAAAGAGATATATTTGCATGGTTAGAGTCCCAACACTTCCTAAAATCCCACCAATCTTACATTCCTTCAACCTTCCTTCCATCACTTCATGCAAACATCAAAAAATATAGTTATCTATCTGATACATGTTGATATCAGACTTTCATGAAGTATAAATCATGTGAAACCCTCTTGTGGCACCCTGCAAAGTTGGGATAAGAAAGAATGAACAAAAAAAGATATATTACAATGAAATTTGTTTGCCAAAATCACCTTCAAACTTAACCAGTTTGTACAAAGGGAGACAAAATGGATTATTAATGTCAAAAATCACTCAAAGTAACATCCCCACACCTTTGAAATACTTTTCAACTTGCTTCTAGAAGATTTTTCCCTTTTTGAAAAATTTGACCATAAAAGTTGCATTAGCAATTTGACCCAATCACCAAAAATGGTCTAAAAATGGTCAAAGAGTTTATTAGATAAGGTATATGCACAGGTGATGAACATGTAGATTTCCCTAAGCACTACTAGGAGCGTACCCTACAACAAATGTACTATTGTGAAAATCATCACAAGTCCATTTACCGTAGGGAATATCTCCCAATAGTGCTTGGTCAAATCAACATGTTTTTCACCTATGCATATACCTTCTCTAATCAACTCTTATATGCATAGGTGAAGGCTGATAAACTCCAATCTCATTGAGATTGCATATGGAGCCTCTGCATTGACTATCACAAACTCAACTAGATCATGGTTAAATCAGTAATACAGGTACCCCCCTCAGCACATCAACAACCTCTTGGATTAGCTCCACAATGTACAATACTTCACTAAGATTAACGTCAAGTTAGAATATCAAGTTAAGGAATTTGGTGAATATTTTATTCTATGAAGGAATTTGGGTTGGAAGGCTTTTGGCAAAGAACCAATAGTTTGGTTACCCCCTGATGCACTTTTGATATATTGTGTGTATAATATATATGATATTTTATTTTGATTTACAAACTAGTATATTATCTGAATATCTTTATTTCTTGCCACAATAGGACTGAGTTTGAGGTGGAAGACTACAATAGTAGAAGTATTTCAATTTGGTATACTATACTAAAACATCATTTCATAACTACCTTTTCAATTTATATATATAATTAGGTCTAAGAAGATTTGTGTACTTTAAGTATCATTTTTCTTAGTTTGTGAAGGTTATAGACTGAAGTTTACATGACCTAATTTTTTTTCCTGTGAAGAAGGATCATGTCAGATAATCTAAGTGAAAAACAAAATGGGGAGACAATCACTAGATTATGGTCTAACTTCAAAAGAAAAGGCAATAGAAAATGTTATTGTCCCTGCAAAATTTGTAAGGGTTTAAACACTAGAAGATTTCTAATCAAAAAATCTAAGAGACATTTTAGGGAGAATGGTCACATTGAAGGGGGGTTTGATTATCATCCATTGGTAAGTTTTTCCTTGTATTTTTTCAACAATTAATATACATATGAAATACACTTGATGATGAGATCATTATCATGGTTTATTTGTGTTCATTATTTTTATTTAGGTCGACCTTCCTAGGGTAGTACATGATATAGACCATGGAGGTGTGAATATGGATAATATGGTTTTGGAAGTGGAGGATCATGGAGGTGCAAATATTGAAGCTGAATATTATGATCCCATGGAAGATGACGATCATGCACCAGATAACACATTTGAAGATGATGGTACTAATACATTGATCCATGACACATATGGTACTAGCGTAGCTAATGATAATGATGATTAGGATGACGTTAATGCCATCCATGATATACCTCTACTTGAGAAGGCAGACACAACCCTTTACAAAGGCTCCCGAACAACTCTTCTCTCTGTTGTATTGTTGTTGTTGAACTTGAAGGTTTTGAATAGTTTATCCAACACAACAATATCACATATGCTAAGGTATGTCATATATGTCATTATAGTCAATAAAGGGTGAAACATGTACCATAAATATTGTTAATATTAACAACTGATATATTGACATCAATGACAACACATACAACTTGCCATCAATTCCTACTTGGGGCCTGACTTGGGAAAATCAATATAAAACCCAATGTCAATGATCCATATGTGGCAGAAAATGATTGTAGATTCAGAAAGTGCAAAATGAGACTGATATTGAAACTCTAAAAGACTGAAAAATCCTTGATGTTGTGGTTTAGCCACATAGTCCAGTACTTTTTGATGAATTATAGGGAGATGATATGTGACCTTCTGATCTAGAATATTTTCATGATAGTTTCATCAAACACTTTTATGATGAGGTTGTGTATCCACATAGTTATGAACTTTCAAGTCTAGATTTCAGTTATAGATCCTTTATGGTTTCTATTTCTAAATCTATTCTCGGCATTTTTACATTTGTTTTACAAATTTATTATGTTGATTATCTACAAATCTTATTCTTTATACCTTATTCTTTCATTTTCTCATTAGTCTCATTCAATCATATCAAAATAAAAAAGAAGAACATTCAACCATTGTGTCTATCTCTCCCAAGGGTTTTAAATTGGGTCGATTGAGTTATTCTTTAATTTATGTTTATGTGAATGGGTTTGTCTCCTAGTTTGCAAAATTAGACTAATGAACCCCATTTGCACCACATTACAACCTAGGATTTCAATATCTCCTCTATCCATAAGATCTTAAATATAGTGTTTCAACTTCATGCACTTTCTTATAGAACGACACTTAACATGGGAGCACTCACAATACTCATTATCTTTATACCACACAATTTTGATTTATTTTCATTGCAAGTTCTAATAATGAGAATTTTGAGCGTGTTTTCTTGTTATAAAACACAACCTCCATTGAATCACCTAAGGTGTACTTGTGTACTTTAGGAGAGCATTTTTATTTAAATCTCCGTGTAGAATAATGACATTAGTAGGCTATTGAACACCAAGTTTTAATTTAAAAGCTGAAGGTATTTTCTTGAATGTGTTTTGAGTTAGTCACCCCATCACCAACTGCATTCGTGTTTCTCGCCCAAAACTTTGGTTTGTTAATAGATTGATTGTTTTATTTGTTAAACATTTTAATGAGGCATTTTGCAATAAGACCCTTTTCAATAGTGACTAATTTTTATATGATTTCATTAAATGTAGAAATTTGATGAACTTGAATATGAACATCCATTTATTGGAACTTAATTCTTTACACAAAGACGTGAACGATTTCTTCTTCGAGGATAGGCCAAGGAAATATACGTGCTAGATTTCACCATCATTACATATAGAAAAAAAAATTCATCATTTTATTTCTTAGTATTAAATAAGTCTAAACTTGTAATTTCATGCTCTACTCTATAAGATGAATGTGCCACAAATTGCTCAAATAAGTCAGAAAACAAAGTGATGAACCATGGAGCTAGTTGAATAAACCATTATAGCGCTTGAATCCTAAGCTTCGATGGAAAATCCTTTACACGTGTATATCACTATAAGAAAAATGTTGAAAATCCATAAGGAATTACTACACATGGTCTCCAAGGCCCCCTTTTCCTTTATATTTACAAAATTAATCCATCAAAAATCTAGGAGGAAAAGGTGTATTTGTGAAACTATAATTGAAAGGATAGGGACAATATAGATCTTCAAGTTATATTTTTTTGTTTAAATTAAAGTAACACTTTTTAATTCTTTAATTGTATCTTTCATCTCATTTCACTCTTGATAGAAAGAAGTCAAACCAAGAGGTGGATTTTTTGTAATGAAGGGTTACTCCACCCAACACTTACACAACATAGCAATTGATAGTAATACATAAAATATAGAAAAGAAAACAACACACTTTTGAATTCTCCAATATAATGGAATTAAGAATTTATAAATTACAATGCTATATCCAAATGAGCTTAAATCATTATAAAAAAGTCAACACTCTAAGAAAACTCTAAAATTCAAAGCCACAATCTACACTGATGGAGCTATCTTATCCTCCTCTATATTTGACACTAATAATCGCCTTAAAATATTCTACAAAATTTAACTCCCCCTTTTGCTCTATAAGTCTAACTCTTCATTTTCCTATCCACGAATATTTTTCATTTGAAACTTGACTTAGTGGCACAACTTCTGGGATTCATAAATTTTGACTCGAGTGTCCAATTTGCTATTATAATATATCGCTAGAAAGCTCAGAAAGAGATCTTAAAATGTTAAAATTATTTGAAGATCATTTTGTCTATTTTTTTAGCTTTCTAAAAGGCATCTAAGGGCTTCAAATTGGAGTTTGAAACTTTATAAAAGGAATTCCTTGAGATGAAAACTTTAATATTGCTCAAGCGGTGCAAGATGTTGAGATGATTATTTAGCCATTCACTTTATTTTTAATTTCTCTCCTTGTGGTCATTTTTCATATCCATACATGATCGTATAGGCTAACTTGCTAAATATGGAAAATGATTATTTTGGCCTTTTTAAACTTGCGAATTCCAATAACCGCCTTAAAATATTCTACAAATTGTAACTCCCCCTTTTCCACTCGAAGTCTAACTCTTCGTTTTCCTATCTAGGAAGTTCTTTTAGTTAGAACTTGACTTAGTGCCACAACTTCTGGGAGTCATAATTTTTGACTTGAGTGTCCAATTTGCTATTATAATTTATCATTAGAAAGCTCACAAAGAGATCTTAAAAAGTTGGAATTAGTTGAATATCATTTCATCAAATTTTTGAGCTTTCTACAAGCTTTCTAAGAGCTTCAAATGGGAGTTTGAAACTTCATAAAAGGAATTCCTTGAGATGAAAACTTTAATATTACACAAACGATACAAGATATTGAGATGATTCTTTAGCCATTCAGTTTATTTTTAATTTCTCTCCTTGTAGTCATTTTTCATATCCATACATGTTCGTATAGGTTGACTTGCTAGATATAGAAAATGATTATTTTGGCCTTTTCAAACTTCCAACTATCTTACAGCTTGTATGTGTCATTATGGATCTCAAACAACTGAAATATCCTACAAGATAAAAGGAAAATAACTTTTAAGGGTGATTCAAGATTGCCTTTACACCCATAGATGCTCTTACATGAAGTTGGTATTCATTGGATAGATTCAAAAGGAGGAGGTTTTCACAATATGAAGTAAAGGGAAAGTGAAAAATGATGAGGGACCAAAAAGTAGCAACCAAAATTTTTGGTCTCATAAAAGACATAATGTGAATTTGTAAAAATACATCCATTCCCCGGTCTACTTTTAGTCCCCAGTCTACTTTTAGATTTGTGTGTGTGTAGAGAGAGAGAGAGAGAGAGAGAGAGAGAGAGAGAGAGAGAGAGAGAGAGAGAGAGAGAGAGAGAGAGAGAGAGAGAGAGAGAGAGAGAGAGAGAGAGAGAGAGAGAGAGAGAGAG
>MU227172.1:1153092-1171008 GCA_018584345.1 Thuja plicata
AGAGAGAGAGAGAGAGAGAGAGAGAGAGAGAGAGAGAGAGAGAGAGAGAGAGAGAGAGGTATATTATTATTTTGAAGATGAGTTGGGATAAACTATGGAATTAAAGTTTGATGAAGTAGAAAAATGGTAAACAAAGTACAAGCATTAATTTGAATTTATATACATTGTTTTAAACTTCTCAACGAATATTTTTTTTTTCAAGCATTAGGAGATTAACATTCATTTCCAATATCGCTTATCCTCAAAGAGTTCTGTTTTCTCTATTCTCTCCAAAGTACATTAAATTTTCTAGTACTCTTTGGAACTCATATTTAGTTTTAATTTCTAAGTTCCATAATTTTCATAGAAAAGAGAGCTATTAATTACTCTTTTCAAATTTAGGAAGCATGCCCAACGTTATTAGAAACAAAACTAGTGGGGAAAATTATAATTTACACTTGCAATGGTCGAAATGAATGTTTATCTTATGATGCTTGGTGAATTGTTTAATTCATTGAGAAGAGTGAAACAATGTATGAAAATTTAAATCAATGCTTGGGACACTCTTTATGGTCCATTGTGTTGCTTCATTAAACTCGCCTCAATATTTATCCCATGTCATTCAAAAAATTCAAAATGAAACTTTGGTCCAGTCTCTATTCTTCCTTGAGCTTGATAAGATTATGTAATTCTCCAAAAATAAAGGGCAATTATCCTATTCAGATTAAAATTTTTGATATGAGTGTTATGACCACTTCAACATGCATAATCAAATTATTAGTATTCCAAATGAAACACAAAATTTCTACCTCTATCTTCAATAAGGAAGGTCATATGTTAAACAATATATATGGATTGTGTGACCAAATGAGACAACCCCAAGGTTCCTTCTAGTTGTGGACTTTCACTAGGTTGTAATGATGTGATATGATATTGTTTTAATTATTCATTCAATGGAAATCAATTACTTCAACTTCTTCCAACAATAAAAAAAAATACAAAGGGATAAGGGTTTAGAAAGCTATTATACTCTTAAAATGCAAGATATTTTGAATGTCTTTGTGATTCTACTAGACTTGATCTTTTCATCAACTCCATTAAGCTAGTGTGATCTCCTAAGGTGAATGTAAGATGTTTAAACTATTACCATTACATTAACACCATAAATGAATTCTTATCAATATGCAAGCAATAACCAAACTAAATATCATTAAACTTCTACTTGACCATGCAAGACAAATTTACAATCATCAAATTGCTAATGGTATGGATAAGGTGAATTCTAGAAATATTGATTCACAATTACTTTCATTCAACTAAACTACTTCTACTCAATATTAAAAAAATCCTACTCTAAGTGAGGAAATGTAGAAACTTTGTAATACTCCAAAATGATACAAGTAATCCACCATGAAGGCAAAAACTAAATTATAAACAATCTTGGTAGCATTATAGCAGCAATTTCAACAAGTCTCTCCCCCTTTTATAAATGGTTCAAGTTGTCCTATTATAGAGGCTTCAAGTACAATGAAGGGCTCTGATTGATTCATGATCATGGACCAAGAGTAATCAAACAAATCCCTAAGATAACTACCAACTACAAGCATTAAGTGATGGACTAATTTTACATGAGGGCACTTTTATCACCATGTAGGCCAATGAAAAAATCACAATGCCCTTATAGACCAATGAGAAAATAGGTTAGGTAATAGGTTATAGAAAAAGACACCAATCAGTGGGACAATAATAAAATACTACATGGACTTACAACAAATCTTCTTTCAGAATATAATTTCCTTTCACCTTTTATCTTTTTGCAAATTCAACGAATCTCTTATATGGAGACACTTAACATGATCTGATTATTTAAAGATGAATGGGAGCCAAATCAACATGCTTATTTTATAGCATTATTAAATCCTTGGTGATGTAAAAATATCTCTTGATACTCAAAATTATCAAGTCCTCAATCCATTGTAATGGCTCACATTCTCAAATTGCTTCATCTTCATAAATTTTTTTATTATTTGAAGCTCTTCACCTTAAACATTTCTCATTATCATGAATTTGAACTTGCACTTATACTTGAAATTATGATGGTGTTTTAGTGTCATGTCTTTGAACTTGTACTTGTAGAAGTGATGTAAGTATTTTATGTATTTGGATCGATCCAGTTGAACTTGGAGATTTTTAAGGAAGTTTAAGTTTGTAATGATTTCTTTTGTCTTTGATTTATAGACTTGATGTTACACATTCTCATTTTGATGACTTGATGAATTTGCATCTTGACTTGATCTTCAACGCCTGAAAGCCCCCTTCTTTCTCAATGGCTTGAGGTTTTCATGTTGAATAATGCTCGCACTTGAATCATCCAACCTCAATGTCTCCTCCACTTGAAATTCAACTCAAGCCTTACCTTTCTACCCTCATTGATCAAATATTTGCATTTTATATTTTACTTCAAATCAAAAGTTTAATTCTTATGAATTCAAGTTCTTGATGAAGATATTATTTATGAACACGTCCTTGAATGCAATATTGAATTTCATTAACCTCTAAGGCCTTATTATCTCTACATAAAACAAGAGCTGCAGGCAGTTGGAGTCCCTGTCATTTGTAAAAAAGAAATGTCAATGTGTAAAGAAAAATGTGTTTGCGTTCTTGTATTTGAGAAAAATAATACAAATTCCAAAAGACCTTTGGAGTTAGTCTAGCTCTCACAATATGGTGGGATAAAAAAAACGCCAGAAATTGATTAACCATTTTAAAACCAGCACTAAATACATGCAAGCATAAGGATTTAAAACAATCAGATTGATTACCTAGTGATTATCTATCAAACTCGATTGTTATATGTCAAGAGACTCATCCTGTGTGTGACACTATTTATGCTCAGTACTATACAGTGAAGAATATGTTGCCGCTGATGCCTCCTATGTATTAGAGAAAAGATAAGTGTAAATGCAACTGCAAATATACTCCTAATGAACATCATGATGGAATGGATACGATTATATGTCCAACAAATAGCCAAGGCTCACAGAAACTAGAATGCAGAGATTATTGCCTTGCAACGACGAAGGATTTAGCATAAAATAAATAGACAAGCTAGCCTCTCATAAGCCATGAGAGTAGAAACCATGGAGAAATCTATGATTTTGAGTGCCCACAAAATGAATTCCCTATATGAATCCAAACACTAATTACACCAAAAATCTTGGAAATGAGAGAGAGAGGGAGGGAGAGCTCTTCCATATCAATCTGAAAAAGCACACCAACTACAAACCAAAAAAGGGAACCAACTTCCATGTTAAAACTCTGAACTCTGAGAGAATATACCAAACTGCAAACTTTAAAACAAATAGAAAGCAATTACAATTGCTTCTACTCAAAATTCAGGACAGCCATAAATACATTTAAATAAGATAAAATTAAAATTTTAAACACATTTCAAATAAACTTCCAAATCAAATCAATAATAAATTGTATCGTAATGGTAAAGAAGAAAATTTATAGGAATGTACATAAAACGGGGAGAAACACAAGTGCAAGAACAAGTACTTCATTGAAATGTATTGCTCCCAACCACACAACATCGCCACTGCATAGTGAAACACAGATTTATAATGATTCGAACCAAAGATAACCGTCGGTCGGGGTCTCTCCATCTTTTGCTCATCTCCCATCTCTTCCTGTTTTGGATTTGAATCACAGCAATGTGTGCAAATTCCCCAAGATGAGTATAATACTTACAACATTAGAACCCCAAGATGAGAACCTTACATACACCATTAGGATTTTAAAAATGTGTAATATTCCACAGAGGCATAAACTACAGCGAAATAGCAAGGGGAAATGGAAAGGAAACTGAGCATGATGAGGAGAGGAAAATATAATATCAAGAGAAGCCACCTTCAACGCCATCTGTACAGATGTTGCTTGGTTGCACCCAACTACTCTAAACAATGCCACCTAAAACCCCTTGTTGCGTACAGAAGACACATCCATAGATATATTGGGAAATTTCCACCAACAGAATGCCATAAATTATGGTAATTTTACCACCCGAAAAAGAAATATGCCACTATCGAAAATCCACACGGCCAATGAAAAAATAGCAATAAAACTCAAAAATCTATTAATGAATTAATTCCTAACAAACATAGGATATAAAACGTTGCCCACAGTTTCCAATGGACAAACTAATAGGAAAAAAGCACCCGAAAACATTAGTCTCCTGCCTTAATGGCAGGGACTAATAAGACTCCATTTTTAAGTAATTCATTTCAATTCTTCATATAAAAATGCATTCACAACCCCTTTTACAGATTGCTACCAAGCTTAAATGTAATGAACATTCTTAACTTGCAATTCAGATCATGAGATGTTCCACTTCTACGTGGTCTGATTCAATTTTGGAATTTGAAATTTTACTTTGTTTGCACAGTTCGTACCTGATCAGGTTTGATCTCTTTGGGAATTTAGAGCTTGTACTTATTGATTTGCCTAGGTTTCAAGGCTGGGCTAAATCTGACTTTGAACAAAAGTCTAATCTGTTTACCTATGCTTTCCCTTAATCAATAATTCAACCTCTGATTTAATGATTAATCATATCTGACTCATGCTTAACGTTTTCCATCCAAATCAGAATGTTATCACTAGGGAGAGAAATCTTGATGTAGTTGGGTAAGATCACCCTATCACTTGCGAAAGTCAGACCTCGTTGGGATAAAACACATGCACTTGATTTTTTTTAGAAATTAAGTAGGATTGGGAAAAAGACAAGGATGGTTTCGAAAATATTGTGTTGATTGGGCTAAGTGCATGCTTATTTTTCGAATTCAAGGGTTAGCTGGGTGAACTACATGACCATTTTTCAGAATTTTAGCTTTAGTTGGGTGAAACACATGATCATTTTCAGAATTTCAGCTTGAGTTAGGCAAAACATACAACCCATTTTCGGAAATGATATGGTGTTTGGGAAAAGTCATGAAGGCACTCTCGGAATTCAAGCCCAAGTTGGGCTAGATTACGGTGTAATTTCATAAATCTGTCCCTAGTTGGCAAAATACCACAATCTATTTTTGGAATTTTTCCCCCAGTTGGGAAACGTACATTTCCTTCTCCCTTGTTCAAATATAAATTCAGGGGATACTTGGGTGTTTTCATTGCATCAAGGGGGCGGGAATTTCAAGCGTATTGGGCTAGGCATTATGGGATTTTTGGAAATCTGCCCCTAGTTGGGCGAGATACAGGTGGATTTTCAGAAATGGATGGAGAGTTGGACGAAATGCCTCGAAGTTTTTTGAAATATCTCCTTTATTGGGCCAAATGCAATGTATTTCATTGATCACTAGCCTATTCAAATCAATTTTTACTCCTTTGGGCAAAATCATTGTATTCTTGCCTCTTTCAAATCGAAATTCCTCATGTATTTGGCCATTTTCCAATTGAATTTAGATTGATTCAAACTTGACATCTTGATTTCGAACTCCATGTTTTCCATTTGTTCTTCTTAAATTGAATGTTTACCCACTCTTTGATTGTCCACAACTTGATCAAAAAATTAGTATTCTTGATAATGCTTGGATAAATATCGAATTTGATTTGGAACTTGTCAAGCCCTCTTAGGCTTGACCCAATTTACCTCTTTTCCTATGTTTCATGAACTGCCCATCCGCTATTTGATTGTGATCAATCCCAATTTCTTTATTTCCTTTCCAAGACTAGGACGCCATAGATTGTCTATGACTTTGACTTGGTGATCAAGCTTGAACACCCCTTACTACCTCAATACCTATGCTTACCCGAGACTTGGACTTCAAAAATGTTGTCAATCTAACCTACAACCTACACATATAACAACAACAACAACAACAAAAGGGGTCCCCATTTGCAATGGGGCAATGGTGTGAAAACCTCACAACATCTAGCACCCACCCAAAAGAAATGTTCTTGAGAATTTCAAGGATATAACTAGATTGGAATTTAGAACCTTTGACCAATTCTATTTAACCTACCAAATAACTAGGAAATGCATTCAAAATGGAAGAAAGACCACGAACTGAGTTAAGATCCTTCATACTTGAATACTCGCATGCATGCAAGTGTGTTCATTCCCCGCTCAACAAGACCATTAGAAATTCCTTAGATCCATTGTAGTTGGCTACATAGGACATCCATACTCCAAAATCGTCCTGGATAGAGCCTCACTGTCAGTCAAGCATCTATAGCCCCGACAAGGTTATCCTTGTGATTTCACTACAAAGATTTCTCTATTTTCAACAAACTTGCATTGAATAGTACCTATAGAGATATCCACACACCCAAAACAAAAATGTCTTGAATTTTCCTTTTCTCCACCTTCTCCACTTTTCAATATCAAGGTCTAAGAGCCAAATTCAGGATCAATGGGGAGCATACCCACTACCCAAACCAACTTACTTTCCTATCATGAACTTTTCTTTCTTTTGATTCTATTTTCTTTTTCATATTCCATTTTGGCCCATAAGTAGTGAAGCTCATAATGGGTTTGGAGAAACCATAGTGGCACTGAAGTAGGTGTAAGATCTTTTTACTAACTCCAACTTCTCCTCAAAGACTCCAATGACTCGAAGCAATTAAGTGTCATTAAAATGTAGCAATTGAAAGACTTGGGTATTCAAATTACAATAGAGGTCTCCATTGTAAATTTAGGAAAAATCCTTTCCACATGATGAGGTTACTAAGAAATGTCTTTAATTCAAAAGAACCTCACAAAGAAATATCAAGGAAATAAACATAACAAATCTATTGGGAAAAAACCAGAGCATGTTTTATAATGCATCGCTTCTCACAAATTGGGATCCCTTTGAACTAAACTAACCAAAGTAGGAACACCTAAACCAGGGCAAGCTAAACAAATAAGCTACCAAACTACCTGGGTCAAATGACCCAAGGTGAATCTACGAACTGACGCTCTAAATAAAACTAGACTAAAGAAACTAATTGAGCCTCTAAACAAATCTCAAGTCAACTGACTCAAGGCAAATTAACTACTTGACTCCTAAGACAAACAAGCTAATTAGTAGAAACGAAACCTATTCTAACCTTCTTGAACCAAATGGTGCAAGAAAGACCTACTCTAACTATATATAAAATGCTTAAAGGAACAAAAACCAAAAGATCAATATACATACTCAACCTAATATGGTTTCTCAAAATGCTAAAGAGTAACAAGGCTTGAGTCACAATTCTTAGTCTAGCAAACTTATTTAGGAAATTTATCAAGTAAGATCAACAATTGAGGTAATTCATAAGGTCCATTATCAATCCAAATACAAGTTGTCTTTCCTAGATCATCATAATCAAAGTAATAAATTTCACAATATAGAGAAAGGAAAGAGACAACCTAGCATGTGTCCTTTTTTAACATGAATTCTTGTTGAAGCTCTTTTCGATCATCCACAACTACAGGAGGTTGAAGTTGGTGGTGTATCCTCTCACTGGCACCGACATCAAGTTCACGAGTAATCAAGGTAGGATCAATCTTGAAATCGGGTCCATGGAATATTTCCTCCACTTGTTTATCCTTGTATGGCACAAACCATGCATCCTTGTGAATCTCATTGAGCCAATCTTCAAAAATCAAGGATTCCTTAATGAGATGCTCTTCAAATATTTCTTCAAGTTTTTCTTCAAAATCAATATCAAATTGTAGCACCCCCCAGAATTGCATTTTGGTGATGATCTCTCTCAACACCTTGTCGAATTATTCCTCACATTAAGGATGATTTATGATAGCTTTAAGTTCTTCATTCAACTTGTCCACTTGATTGTCCTCCTCTCTAAGGACACTTGAGGTTTCTTGCATATCACTTTCAAGGATCTCCTTTTGTAAGACAAGACAATTCACCAAGGATTTTGTTGTCTTGAGACATATTAAAATCACCTTCTTTTTTTTGTGCTAAGTCTTCTGCTTCAAATCTTTGGTGACCCTCCACTGTAAGATAAACTTGTAGTTTTTCAAGTGGTTCCGTATATTGATCCTCAATTGCCACTATTTCTCTTTTGTGAATGTAGTCCATTGCTTCCTTGATTTTCTTTTCAAATCCTTCCTCTTGTGATGTAATGCATGGAGGTTCATCTTTCATTTGATTATCTTGGTCGTTAAGCCCAACCATGCCATCTTGTAAGTTGTTTTCTTCTTCGTCAGATATTGAGGATGCAATTTTCTCATCTTTAGGTGTCCAACTTGAGTGTTGAATGTTATTCTTATTGCCAAACTCATTCGTTCAAGGCATGCACTCCAAATTTTGTCTGTATTTGGTTGTTCAAGATCAAACTGTCACATCTCATGTTTGGCTCGATTGATGATATCTTAGCATGGTTGACAAGTGAATTATGAATGTGCCACATTGTGTAGTCTACACCACAAGAGAGCAACATACCTTCAATGCATGGTTCTTCACTTAATCGCTTCTTTATCATCTCTTTGAAATTACTTGAAAATATATTAGCTCTATCATCAGACTCAACAAATGGGATTGGTTTGAAGATATCCCAAAAGAACATCTTCCTTTGTAATACCAACTCCACCTTGACAAAAAGTCAAACAATTGAACTCGTCATGCTTGGTTGTCTCATGAATCGTACACTCTCTTGGTGTTGCAAGTTTGGATAAACTTCATGGATGTAATTGTACCTTAAAATCCTCTAGAAATATATAAACTTGAGGAATTCCTTGACCATGAAACGGTTACCCATCCACTGAGAAGTCTTTTCTTTTTTTCTGATTTTTAATTTTTTTTAATTTTCAAAATTTTCACTTTTTGGGGATTTTTCAAGTTTTGAAGAGATCTATCAATTCTCAAATGCAACTTTGAATGCTCATACTTGTTGATATTTCCACGAATGAATTTTTTTCGAGCCCTACTAGCACCAATTTTTGTTGATGCGAGTTTTATAACCACCTCAACATGCCAAATCGAATACTTAGTATTCCAAATGAAACACCAAATTTCCAACTCTCTCTTGAATAAGGAAGCTCATATGCTAAACAATATATATGGATAGTGTGATCAAATGAGACAACCCCTAGGTTCTTTGATGTTATGGACTTTCACTCAGTTGTAATGATGTGATATGTTGGTATCACAAAGCGACTTACATCATTCATTCAATGGACATCAACTACTTCAACTTCTTCCAACCAAACAAATTACAAAGGGATAAGGGTTTAGAGATCTATTTTACTCCTACAATGTAAGAGATTGTGAATGTCTTTGTGACTCTACTAGATTGATCTTGTCATCAACTACACCGAGCTATTGTGATTTCCTTTGACCTTTTATTTTTTGCAAATTCAATTAATCTGGATATAATATTGTTGAGCTCTTCTACTGAGACACTTGGTATGATCTGATTGGTTGAAGATGAATGGAGACCACCCGAGCATGCTTATTTTATAACTTGATTAGCTCCTTGGTAATGAGAAAATATCTCTTGATACTCAACATTATCAAGTCCTCAATCCATTATGATGACTCATATTCCCAAATTGCTTCATCTTCATGAAGTTTTTTGTTATTTGAAGCTCTCCACCTTGAAACATTTCTCATTGTCATGACTTTGAACTCACACTTGTACTTGAAATCTCTATGATGTGTTGATGTCTTGGCTTTGATCTTGTACTTGCAGAAGTGATGTAAGTGTTTTATGTAGTTGGATCAATCCAATTGAATTTGGATTTCTGAAGGAAATTCAAGTTTGTAATTATTTCTTCTACCTTTGACTTGTAGACCTGACTTTGCACTACTCATTTTGATGGCTTGATGAATGACTTGGATTTGAATCTTGACTTGATCTTCAACCTAAAAAGCCCCTGCTTGCTTGATGGTTTGAGGTTTTCATGTTGAAATCATGTTCACACTTGAATCATCCAACCTCGTGTCTCCTCCACTTGAACTTCAACTTGATTCTTGCCTTTCTACCCTCATTGATCCTTTACCTTGCAGAACAATGTCATTTTGTCAAATATTTGCATTTCATACTTTACTTCAAATCAAAACATTAATTCTTATGAATTCAAGTTCTTGATAAAGATATTCTTCATGAACACAACCTTGATTTAAAATGCAAGATTGAATTCCCTTAACCTCTAAGGCCCGATTACCTCTACATAAAATGAAGACTCTAAATTTAAGTAATTCATTTGAATTCTTTGTGTAGCAATGCATTCACAACCCCTTTTATAAATCAATACTTTGCCTAAATGTAATGAAAATTCTTAACTCGCAATTCAGATCCTGAGATGTTTGAATTCTACATGTTCTGATTCAATTTTAGGATTTGAAAATTTTTGTAGTTTGAACAATTTGTACCTGATCATGTCTAATCTCTTTAAGAATTTAGGGCTTGCACTTATTGATTTGTCTAAGTTTCAAGGCAGGGCTAAATCTAACTTTAAACATAAGTCCAATGTGTTTATCTATGTTTGCCATTAATCAACAACTCAACCTTCCATTTAATGATTAATCATAGCTTATCAATGCTTAGCATTTTCCATTGAAAACATAAGTCTATAAGTAGGGGTGGAAATCTTGATGTAGTTGGGCGAGATCGCCCCATCACTTACAGAAATCAAGCCTTAGTTGGGCTAAAACACATGACTTGATTTTTTTAGAAATTAAGTATGTATTGGGCAAAAGACAAGGGTGGTTTCAGAAATCTCATGTTGATTGGGCAAAGTACATGCCCATTTTCGGAATTCAAGGCTTAGTTGGGTGAATTACATGATCATTTTTGGAATTTTAGTTTAAGTCTGGAGAAACATATGATCATTTTTAGAATTTTAGCTTGAGTTGGGCAAAACATACAACCCATTTTTGGAAATGATATGGTGTTTGGGAAAAGTCGGGCACTTTCAAAATTCAAGGCCAAGTTGGGCTAAATTATGGTGTGATTTCAAAAATCTATCCCTAGTTAGGTAAAATACCACAATCCATTTTCAAAATTCTGCCCCTAGTTGGGCAAGGTGCATTGCCTTCTCCATTGATCAAATCTGAATTCATGAGATACTTGGGTGTTTTCATTGCAACAAGGGGGCGTAAATTCCATGTGTATTGGGCTAGGCGTCATGGGAATTTTGGAAATTCGCCCCTAATTAGGCGAGATACAATTAGGTTTTTGGAAATGCATGGAGAGTTGGGCGAAATGCCTCAAAGTTATTTGGAAATCTCTCCTCTATTGGGCCAAATGCAATGCATTTCATTGATCACTAGCCTATTCAAATCCGAATTCATCCCTTCATTGAGTGAAATCATTGTATTTCTGCCTCTTTCAAATCGGAATTCCTCATGTAATACTTCACCCACTCTTTGATTGTCCACAACTTGATCAAAATTTTATTATTCTTGATAATGATTGGATCAATATCAAATCTGATTTGGAATTTGTCAAGCCCTCTCCACTATTTGATCGTGATCAATCCCAACTTCATTCTTTCCTTTCCAAGACTAGGACACCATAGATTGTCTAAGACTTTGAGTTGGTGATCAAACTTGAATACCCCTTACTACCTCAAGACCTAGGCTTACCTGAGACTTGGACTTCAAAAACACTGCTAATCTAACCTACGGCCTGCACCTACTAAAAACAACTACAAAAAGCCATTTGCATTGAGGCGATGGTGTGAAAACCTCACAACAAAAATCATTTGTTATTAAAACAAAAACTAGGAGGGAAAACTATAACATGACAAAGAAGCATTCACAGTGATCTCTTTTCTATCCAAATATTGGAACCTAAAAAACAAAACAAAATGTGAATCCAAAAGGGCACTAGAAAACTTGTACTTTGGAGAGAGTGGCAAATAAGTGCTCTTTTAGGACAAGACATGTTGGAAATGAAAGCTAATCTTGTGATGTTTGACCACTTGCTTTTTTAATTGAGAAGATTGGAAAATGTTTTCTTTGTTGTCCATTGTATGGCTTCATCAAAGTCACCGTAGTCTTTGTCCCATCTCATCCTAAAATTCGAAGTGACACTTTGGGCCATTTTTAATTCTTTGTTCATTAATATAAATGTATTTTCATTGGATATTTAATGTAAGAATAAATTAGATAGAATGTATGACAGTCACTTTATAATGCTATCAGATTACCACAATCCATACTGAGAATTTACTTGATAATCTTCTGGAATAGATTGTGTAGGATTTTTTTTAAATCAACACTTCGAATCACACTCTGTGATTAATCATCGGGATGAAAAGAGCTGAGAATGTTCAAAATATATTGTAAATGAAAGCTAATGGAGAAGATTGGAACAATGTTTTCTTTGTGGTCCATTGTGTTGCTTCATCACAGTCACTGTAGTCTTTGTCCCATCTCATCCTAAAATTCAAAGTGACATTTCGGGCCATTTTTGTTCTTCTTTGAGCTTTGTTCAACAATAAAAAATGACTTTTCATTATATATTCAAGGTAAGAATAAATTAGATAGAATGTATGATAGTCACTTTATAGTGCTATCAGATTTCCACACTCCATACTCAGAATTTACTAGATAATCTTCTGGATTAGATTGTGTAGGATTTTTTTAACATCAATGTTCAGTCAGAAACACACTCCCTGATTCATCATCAGGATGAAAAGTGCTGAGAATGTTCAAAGGAGATCAACCTTTCTAATGCGTACGAAATAGAGAGGTATTGTGCTCAAATAAAACAGAAGCCAAAATTTAAGTTATTGACAGTCTCACCTGGAAAACTAAAGGCATTTAACAATTCAAGAAACTACTGCCAATAGACCATAAGAACACATTGATTAAGCAACAATGCTACCTACTGGACCACCTCTAAATAAGTTACCAGATCAAATAGTTATGAGCTATGTAACAAATATGAAAAAGACCAGTCCCTGGCCAATTAATGGGTATTTGGCTTCAGAACACAAGCTTCTGAGTTCTCTGCTTTTTATTTGAAAAGATAGCTCTTTACAATATAATTTTATAACAGCAATGGATACAGCTTCGGAACAGCTAAAGAATTTTCCCTCTTATTTACTTGGCTACCAGCTCCTCAATTCAAGCATTGGCAGTGCAGAACAAAATACAGATGAATGGCTGATCTTGAAACAATAAAGGTGAAGATGTCTTCTGCTATTGTTCATGAGCTAAACCTTCCAAGAATGAAAGAATGAAAGAATGAATACATAACAAGCTTCTGAGCTCAATCCCCCTAAACAGCTGAAAGAATCCCATTTTATTTTCTCGAGACAAATGAATAGATGCAGGCACGTAGACAGAAGCAGAACATGTTAGATATCAACGAATCGTCTCAATCTTATGAATTCCTAGAGGTAATAATAATTTGATGAATCTGCACCATGGGGTGTCTCCCTACATAGCATAGAGCGTGCCTCCATTATAGAACGTGGTGGATCCAGATCCTTCTCTTGCAAAGCATTTCCTTGCAATCTCTGCATCTGAGATGCAAAGGTATCATCTAGAATCTGAAAAAAAACGACACCACAGAATTCACTGCATTGTCAGTTCCATCTACATAGAATAACAGGGGCCCCAAAAAATCTTTTCTAACATGTATGCAAATAAATCATTCTCCTCTTCCAATTAAACAGAAATAAAGGACCAAATCAACTACATCAATAAAATTCTTACCCCCAAGGCAAAGCAAGAACCTTTATACCAAGATCTATTTTCTTTCCTGTTTTCCAAGAAATAGAGCACATCCTGCAACCAGAAAATGAAGAAGTTAGTCTAATTACAAATGGGTATGAGTTGATCATCAATAGTGGAGGCATTAGAAATAACCTGTCCCATGCGATCCCAAAAGCCCCGACAAATAGCTACAAAAATCCGGCTGTCAAATATATAATGGAGCTGACAAATAGTGTCAGTGAGCTGAGAATTGAGAAGCTGCATTCTTTCTCGGATCTCATTTTCTCCACCTGCCTCTTTTGTGTCCTGAAGAATTCTCTTCAGTTTGGTTGTGCGTTGTACATGCGTCTGTATTTTGTAAAAGTAGCACTTTTGTTAAATACTTGAATCAGCCCAAGCAACATAGAAAGATTAATCACCACCAGTCAGCTAAATCAAGATGGAACATAGATCACTGACACATCTGTAAGTCTTATAACATTGTCAGAAGAGCTATTGTGATACTTCAACCTATTAGAGAATAAGATGGTAATATCACACACAAACTAACAATCAGCCAAACCAAAACACAGAGAAAGATCCTCCAAAGTCACAAACGCTGAGTTTTCAAAGTTCTTTTGGCATGATAGAATTATAGTTAATTGATCATGGCAGCAGTTGGCACATACATTATCTGCAAGTCTCTCCACAATTGCTTGCAAGAATGTTTTGTATTTTGTTCTCAACATCACAGTAATGCCATTCAGCTGCTCTCCAAACACCAATTTCTTATCGCCAGCAACCGGTGTTAGCACGCATGATGCCCAGGACCTGAGTTGAGTCTCGACTTTAGGATGCAATGCATCAAGAATTCTCTTAATGGTGTTTAAGAATAAACCCAACTGCAAATAAAAGAACAAATATTAAAGTCATGCAGATCTAAAAATTCTTTCAGTGACACTGGCAAGCCTATACATGATCAACACCCAAACCAAAAAATATACTAAGGAGAAAATAACTTACATCATTGGGAACACTGTAGAGGCATACTGAATTGCGTCTTGCTAACTTTTGCATGTACTGTAGACCAAATTTTTTTGGTATTATGCCATCTTTTAATGGAGTCAGGACCTCAGTATACTGTTTCTCCAATGCTCTCATTACTGCTCTCTCTACAGTTGTTATGGCCTTAAATCAACAAATATCATGAATTAATTCAAGTCCAAATAGGTGAATTCGAAAACTAAAATAAAAATCGATGACCACATCTACAAACAAATACATTGTGTTCTGCTACACATTGAAATATTGGACATCTATGATAAAAAATTTCCACCACATACATTTTCCAATTCAATGGAGTATTCAGGCCAGCGGTTTATAATTGCTTCATACTCATTCAAAGTATCTTTGATGCGCTCATACATTTCCTCAACAAATGGTGATGTTGAGTGCTGTGTCATTGATTCTATTGAACGAACCTAGAATGAAATGATATACAATCAATGTTAGAATTACCAGACACACTAGTGAATCCAGAATTCAACAAATCAGATTAAAAAGTATAAAAATTAATGAGTCTGATATGAATACTTCTGAAACTAACATATATAAAGTCGCAGGAAGCACTACATTGAGATCTCTGCCTACTAAAGGCTTCCTAAAGTCAGTAAATACACCTTGCACTCAAAGTGAAATCCAAACTATCATACATTATCAATAAGCAACTCACTTTTTCAAGCTTGCAAAAATCAAGCAGATAAAGCCGCTTGTCCTGGATCCAAAGAACAATATACAGATGAAACAATTCTCTTGAATCCACGCCTCCCTTTATTGGACTGCAATAAGAATTCAGTATTAAATCATTAACTCTAGAAAAGAAAAACATTTATCACTCGACAATATAGATCACTTTCTCTTTAAATTGAATGTACCAAATATTCCAGGATGCCAGATCCCTTTGGAAATCAGCGGTTGCAATCAGCAGCTCTATCACAGGTGTTGAAGGGCTAGATGGAGGGCACGCAACAAGAAATGCCCGTAATCTATTGCACAGCTCCACAGTGTATACACCAGCAGTGATGTTTGGGAGATCAATACAACTGAAAAAAGAAATCACAAAACGGCACATATATGTCATGTAGGACCTCAGAAACATTAAGGCTGAAAAATGTTATGACCACCAAGACAAAACCTCTCATCTTCGAAACAGCACAGATTATGGTTACCTTGGTAGAATGTGTTTATTGTGGATTGCAATATCAGTGTGCACTTCATCTCTAATGTGCATGCATAATGCTTTCATTTTCAGGTAAGCTGTAGATGTAGTTAAGGAATCCATCAAAAATCCATCATTGTTGCTCATTATAAATTCATCAGTTTCTGCCATATGCCGCTTGCATCTTTTCCTTGCAGCCATCTGTATATAGACCATAAGAATGACTTATTAAGCTTATTTGAAGGAATGATCCTAGAATCCCTTTAAAGTGAATAGAAAACAAGGTCACGAGCATAAAAAAGTGGAAGATAAGAATTCACTGCAGTATGCAATGGAAAAAGCTTCCGCATCAAAAAACAAGAAAAAGAAAAAAAGTGAAGCAGAGCGCACCTATGACATCTTGTGCATAGAGCATAGCTGGACATTGGTGCTTCTATTGAATATGATGTTGGAAAAATAACAAAGTTCTCATAAATATTATTTAGAAAAGTCAATTCAAGTCTGACCATAATTCAGATTTGTATATATATCGCTAGAAAATTTGCAATGGTTGAAGCGCAATCATCCTTAGACTGCTGGTCTTGAACATCAATGGTCGAAAAGAGATTCCCTCAACAATATTCAGAATAATCGTGCAATTCATGGAATCATATACCCTTTCATTTATACAATCATGTCATTTATATTTTTTCAAAGCCCTGAAGCTATAGATTATTATATACCTCATATCCCTCAAATATTAACTTGATATATCCAACCAAAGACCATGATAACAGCCATAACTATCTTGATCTTGTGAAACCAAAGACTTAATGTATATAAAAGATGACTCTTATACTGAGGAATAAACAATTGCTGCATTTTTTTAAATTTCTATGGAGGCTGTCATGAGCAGTAGGATGCCTGTAAATGATGACTGCTCGAGCACGAAGCCCTCTTTTGGGTGTCTTCCCACCTTCATTCCTAGTTTTTCTGCCTGTCACTGTCAGAAAGATTCTAATTCTATTGCAAGTACATCATCAATGATAAAGCCTGAATTCTATGAATATTTCTCTCTTTGAGGATGAACAGTTCTAGAAGTTTCTGTTAGACTGGTTAAGGATTCTAATAACCCCCCTCTCTGGATCCATATAATCAATGATATTTCCTCTATGAATCCCAGAAGCTATTCCTCCTGTTTTTGATAGTTATCATGTTGTATCTGACCAGACCATGCCAACATCCATATTGTTAAGTTTTAGGATAGCTGCAAATGTAATAGCACTCTATGTTGTATGTGTTTTCCAAATGCAGCAATCTCTCTTTCATTTATATTGAGAATGAGGAGGAGAGACATGTCCCTTCATGGGAGATGTCTATTCATTATTATGAGATTAATATAATGACAATTGATTATGTAACTACATAAATATATATATATACACACACACACACACACATGTAATATCTTTGAATCATTATTATATTAATTTCTCCTAATGCTATTTTAGATATATATCTATATATATTATATCCGACAGAAGCTACAAAACATCAACACTCCCTCTTAGCTAGGGAGGATAAAATCCATCCAAGAGAGCAACACAAAGTTAATTGTGAAAGTTTTATTTTAGATATCACCTCATTGTGATATCAGAGATATGGTCTGACCAAGAATATCAAGTCTCATGATATTCACCATAACTCATAAAAATATCATCTAATGATGATGGGAGCATTGGCCACAGAATATCAAGTCGCGTGATATTCACCAAGTACTCAAAGTAATGGCCTACCAACATCAAGTCTCATGATGTCCACCAAGTACTCAGAAGTTTATAGAGATATCATCTCGTGATATCGGGAGCATTGGCCTACAGAATATCAAGTTGCAAGATATTCACCAAGTGCTCAGAGTAATGGCCTATCAACACTCCTCTTACTAGGGAGGATAAAATCCATCCAAGAGAGCAATGCAAAGTTAATTGTGAAAGTTTTATTTTAGATATCACCTCATTGTGATATCAGAGATATGGTCTGACCAAGAATATCAAGTCTCATGATATTCACCATAACTCATAAAAATATCATCTCATGATGATG
>MU227172.1:1175017-1192634 GCA_018584345.1 Thuja plicata
CATTTTGACCAGAAATTTGACCCTCAGCCTACCTGTACCTTTGCTAAGCTTTAACCCTCTCATTGTTCCACTAATCAAAAAAATAATACTTTCTTTACTGTTTTTATTTTTCTTGATCTTTTTCTTTTATTTGTGAGTCTTTGCACTAAACAACACGACTCTGTACGTCTGCCAGCAGTGTTTGACCACGAATTTTCCTCTTTCCAATTCTTGGTGGTTTGTATTCTTTTCTTTATAATTTGAACATTTTTAAGTATCTTTCTGCTTAATTGTTAGTGATACTCTGCTGTGTACATCTTTCAGCAGCTTCCCTTGTTGATCAATTTTTGCTGTCTCCTCGTTAAATTATCTGTTTTATCTAGATATCTAACTGTATTTCAAACATACATTTGACTCCCAACCTTTATACAGCTATTTCCAAAATACCATTTCTATTTTTTTTTTTTTTTCCTTTCCAATGTTTTCCTATTTTCATTGTTTTATGGCCTTACTCCTTCAATAATCAGTTTCGCTTGTGTTAGCCACCTAAATTCTCTTTAAGAGATTTAGTTGCATTTCTCTGAAGCCAAAAGTCAATTGTACATTAATAAGTTATTAAGTTGTAATAAGTTCATACTGTATACAAGAATTGCAAATTTTTGGCAGTCTCATCAAAGGCAATTATAAATATCAATGCACAAAACTATTGTAGAAATAAGCTCTGAAATAAACTGAACTTTACAATATTGCAGTAGAATGGAATTATCTTACTTCCAGTCTTACTAAAAATGGCAGTTAGGGAGAGAACTTGGATTTTGTGACTTCCAGTGATAAAAATGATGAAGACCATTAAAATCTTTTTGAAGGAGGCACATTTTGTCATTGGAACATCACAAGAATGCTTTTTTTCTTAACAGGCATTGACCATATTGGACAGTTGTAGAACAAAATTTGAAAAATGATGCCAAAGGCTCAAAAAATATGTCCCCAAGTGGCAACATTGTTAGTTCTGAATGAGGGAATGAAAATCAAGTCCAAATGAACTGAAAGGGCCTTGAAGAAAAGACACCGCATAGATTTATGTCAAAATCGCTACTATATAAAGAAAAAGGAAGAGAGCTCAATGATTTTTGTAACAAAGAGAATTCAAGGTTTGAAAAAGGAGAAAGTCAAAAATGTGGTTTGAAATCCTTAGGTATAAATAGGGCTTTGTTTTTGAGTTTGACATCATTCTAGGTTTTGCATTGATAGAATCTAAAACAACTATTGCCTAAGCTAAAGCAGGCTCTCAAAGGTAAACAAACAAGATACATGCATTAAATGTCTTAGAGATGTGTGCAAAAAAGCTCAATTATTTTTGTATTAGAGAATTTAAGGTTACCTACACTCCAAAGCCAGAAAAATAATGAAATGCAAAAATAGGGAAAAAGGATAAAATCAAACATGTATTTTGAATTTCTTAGGTATAATTAGGGTACCATTCTGTGTTTACCATTGATACAATCTAAAATAATTTCTAATTAAGCTAAAAGCAGGATCTCAAAGGTAAACAAACCAAGATGTATGCATTAAATGTCTCAGAGATAAGAGAAGGGTGAATCCTTCTTAACAGGTTCATTTTGGATTTCCTTGTAATGTTATAACAAGACAGACATGGACAACACTTGGAGTAGTGTTCCTTAAAGAATATCACAAACTTAGTCATTCAGAAAAAAAATGATTAATCACTGACCCTTGCTGCAAATTGTCATTATCGGAAAACAAAGAGCCAAGCCAAATGAATAGAATACAGGATGATATCAGAAATGATATTTTGAAACAAATGCCTCTCCTATGATTTTTAAGCATGCATAAACATGAGTAATAATACAGTACCTGTATATAGTTTCTCAAAGTTGCTTGTGCATCAGGAGAAAGTATGTCATGAAGAAGAGTGTATACTTGCACTGCAGGTGCTAATGCAGGTGCAGCAATACCAGTAGCCGGCCCAAACATGTCAGCTAAACCTGATGGTGATGATTCTTCTAGTGACTTGTAATTCTCAAAAGCCATGGCAAGAAGATGTTCCAATTGATCTTCACTTTCAGCCAGCATTCGTTTCTGCAACCAAAAAGTCAAATCAGGTTGTGTAGGATAATCATTTATAATAAAAGGACACGTCGCAGATAAGAATTATACATATAAATTGTTATGCATGGTAAATAGTATACATGATGAACATTGTCTCATAGAGAAAGTAAAAGGACTAGAAATTTCTTTAGTAAAGCAGGCATCTAAAACACCTTTTCTGTAATTAGCTAGCTGAGTTATTATGGGAGTAAGCTGTGTATACTTCATTATACATTTGGAAAGGAGTAGTTTTTAACTTTGGATAAATGAGAATATAGGCATGCAAAGAAAATAACTAAAACTCTTACAGATGGAAATAGTGCATTTTCCAGTGATGAATTGCCATAGATAATACATGCACATGGTAAAAATATTGGAGGCAAGTTACCTACCAAATTTAGCTATTTCTTATAGAAATGAAGTGGTGTGGGATATTAGTAAATATTTTCCCTAAGTTGCATGCCTGGGTATGGAAGACAACTGTACTTAAGTAAGATCCTGTAATAAATGCTTTTGAAAATTTCCATGAATTTAACCAAAAACAGTGAGTCTGTGGCTGATGGATTTGGGATGGAGAATCTGTGTGCGTTCTAATTCATAGTTGCACTCCATTTCTTCTTATGACAATTAATTTTGTTAACGAGCTGAAGTTAAAGCTCTAATCTAGACTACATAAATGATCTTGGAATTTGCCTGAGTTCATAATTGGCACATATAGAAATGTCCAAAATTCGAAACTCAAACACCATGACATTCTCTATTGTGGGTGCAATATCACTTGTTTGACTTGGTTCTACAGACGGCAACTAGTGCTCCCTGAACTTGGTGTAAACATAAGAGCAAAATAGCTAAAAATAATTAAACATCACACCAAATAATATAATAAACAGAGTATTCCCGTTATGATGCCCTTCAGTAGTAAAGATGTAGTGATGTTGCATGATGATCATGGACTGATCAAATGCAAAGAAACGAAGGCAACAGAACTTCACAACTAAACCATCCTAGGAATGAAAGAAATTTGAATTGGAAAATTCTATGGATGCAAAGAATAAGGATCCACAAAGAAAAAACAACTTTTACAACAATAGTATATATTTAGGATTTGTCAGATAAGCTTACAAACATAAATAAACAAAACAAATATTAAACATATAAAAAAGGATTAAAATCAAATCAATCATGTAAAATCTAATATCAGCTATTGACAATGACTATAATCTAAATATATAAGGAGGAATTGGAAGGTTGGCAATGATGTTGATCGGCCCTCAAACTAGATGCAAAATATGAGAACCACAAAGAACGAACAAAATTTTACAACAGAGAGAAACAGAGGAATGGAACAAGGAATTAGAAAGGCTGACAATGTTGTTTGTTAGTCCTTAAGGTAGAAGCTAACCAATTTTTATATTTATATAACATAAACCATGTATAGGATCATATGAACAATAGGAAACTCGATAAGGTTTGGAAGTCGATACAAAGAACCAACCTGTTTGAATTGTTATAAGCTATTAAAGCATAGTAAAGGTTCACGTATAGGACTATAAAACAATAGGAACCTTGAAAAGGTTTGGATGACTACACAAAAAAAGACAGTTCCCATCGTTTATAAAATATTTCCACGGTGGAAAGGTTGATAGACATATAAGACGTCAGTGTCCTCAAGCAATAGTAGGGTGCCAATTTCTCTTTATAAGGAAAGTTATCCTTCTTACCCCCTCTATTCTTGGTAATTTCTACCGAAGGATAGTTAGCAATACATTTCAACACAAGAGAGTTTCATCCCTCTTGGATAAATATATACTTACTTATTTCATCAATTTCATTGTTTCAACTTTCAATACCTGATAAGAATAAATAGAGAGTCATCCTCCTTGCAAATGAGTGGAACCTACACTTAGCATTAAGCGGGGATCTGAGTTGCAATAAGTCCAACATTAAGTATATGTAAACCATAGAGAACTGAACTACGGTGTCAATCAGCCTTTCAAATTCAAAGACATAAATTTTTTGGCCTTTGATGAAATTTTCAGCATGTTTTCAGATGTGAAGCCATGTTGAATGGATGTTCCATAATTCCATAGGGACACATTCTTAGGGGGGTTTGGGTGACATGGAGACATTCCCAACATCTCAAATGTCTTAGGGACTTGAGACTTGGAGGGAAAATCCCTTTTTTTAAGATTGGGCAACTTGCTCCATTTGGTGCATAAATATAATGAGGGTAACTTTTTAAGGAAAGAGATACTACAACCCCCTAACAATTATAAGAACCATTTTCATTGCAAACTTGGTGCATTATACAAGTTCAGATTCGGGATTGCAAGCTTGGTCATAAAAAATTTGGGGGTTGGGTTCGTCCCTATAAAAATATATAAAAATTATATCTAAGACCTTTATAACCAATAAATACATACAATGAAATAAAAAGTACATTTAATACATTTCTATTAATATAAATTAAAATTATAAAATATAATATGATTGTATATGTATATGTATATATATATATATATATATATATATATATATATATATTGATGCATGGGCATCTTGGGTTCTTGGTGATCCTTTGGCAATCTAAAGGTTATGTTTGTTGGAGCTCGGTAGACTGCTTGGTAACTGGTTGGAGGCTCTCGGTATGCTGCTCGGTAACTGTGGTGGGTGCTCGGTTGGAGGTGTTGGCTCACTGACGGACTTGGTTACTTGTGTTGGTTTCGCTTCACCAACGAGACTCGGTCGCTGGCATTGGCTTCTGTTTCACCGAGTTGGTTTGTTCTGCTCAGAGGTTGTGGTGTTCTGCTTGGTGTTTGTTGTTGTTTTCTCAGTGGCTTTATTGAGTGGGTTTTTGTTGCCCGATGGTCTGTCTCACTAACTGGGTTTCTTTTGTTGGATCTGTTGACCGACTGGTGCATTTAATTTGGGTTGCGTTCCTCGCGATGTGGGTCGACCATTGGAGGTGTGAGGACCTAAATCTGGATTGGTTCATTCTCCTAAGTATATTTAATGGTTGTTGGAAGCCGACTGTTAAAGAACACATTGGGTGTTGTGTTCTTGATGTTGACCTATGTTTGGTTGATTTATTTTATTTGTAAAGTCGACTTGTGGTTGTGCTGTATAAAAAGAGGGTTTGGGTAGAGTGTTAGGGGTAGAACAGAAGTAGGTGGAAGAAGAGCTTGGGGGCTTTTGTGAAGATCTGCGGATCTTAGATAAGTGGAAGGAAGCCTAAAGAGCTAGTAGCTAGTGATGACTTAGGAGACAAGAAGATTGCTTGGTGGCTTGCGAACACAAGTTTAGATTTTGTCTTGGTGTTCCTACCAGGTTGTTGTGTGTCACAAATCTGGGCTAGTTTGGAAGGTGGAGCTGAAGCTTGCAGAATAAGTTGTGTAATTGGCAGAAGGTATATGGCTTGATGCTTGCAAAAGATCTTGGTGTTAGATCTTAGTGTGATTTCATTGTATTTGGCCGTAACCGGGTTGGCCGTAACCGGGAAGGCCTTACAACCTGGCATGTTGCATGTAATTGAATCTGAATATGATATAAGTTGTTATATCTGTTGTTGTCCTTGTTTCTGCTGTTGTCTTGTTGTTGGCTGCAAGTTCGGACATCTCTTTTGAGATCTCTCCGGTCTTGACTGCATCAAGTGGTATCAGAGCGTGGTTGGATCTTGTTGTAGAAGTTTCAGATCTATATTCTGGACTTGTGGTGTTCCCGTTGCATTGTTGTGAGGTGGCAGAGAGTGGATCTGACTTACATCAGCGAAGGATTTGCACAAGGTGGCCAGTAGGAGATCGATTGCTACTTGGGGAGTTGATCTTGTTAAAACTTGGGTTGGTTGCCTTAGGGTTTTGGATATGCCTGTTCGGAGACTAAACCCTAGGATGGTTGATCAAATTGTTGAGGATCTGCTAGTTGAGGTCCGTAGTGAGATGAAGAAGTTGAGGAATGAAGTCATGAAGGATGTCAGAGTTGTTGGATTACAACAAAACCCTGGATCTGTTGCTGCTGTTGAACTTTTGGGCAGAGAATCTGATGGCTTTGTTGATGAAGAAGTTTCACATGTTAGAGGAGAAGATCATGTGCAAACTTGAGAGAAAGCTTGAGGAGTTTCCTAATATGTTTGAGGAGCTGAGAGTATGTGATGTTTGTTGGCATTTACCAATCAGACCGAGGCTTGTTTGGCTTGTGAAAAGGCTTGTTGGAAGGAGGAAATGGCTAGTTGATGATTCGGTTGAAGAGGATAATGGTTTTCATGATCAGATTGATGGATCTAATATGGAGATTGCAGAGCATCTTTTTGTTGAAGATGATCCTGTTGTTGTGCTTGAGGAGTTGCAGATGGGGTACGTTGTTACTTGTGTTAATGAGTTACTGAAGGATAAGGAGATGGTTGGTGGTATGATTGAGCATCTTCATTTCCTTGTTGCTAATGAGGATAAGTTACGTGATGAGTTGCATAGTTTATTTGTGAAGAAGAGTGCAAATCTGATGCATTGTGTTGTGGACGTTGATCAAGTTGTTCCTGTTGGGGGATGTGTTGATTGGTTGATTGCAATGCAGAAGATTCGGAGGTTTGAGTGGAAGAAGCAGAGGTTGCTTGTGGGCAGAGTTGTGTTCTTCTCTTTGAAGGTTGGGAAACCGATGGTTAAGATGAGGTGGTTGAGTTTTGATGTGCTTATGGAGTCTAAGTGTGAGACACACTTCTTTTGTTACCCCGGGTGTCTGATGCAGGGGCATCTTATGTTCTTGGTAATACTTTGGCAATCTAAAGGTTATGTTTGTTGGAGCTCAGTTGATTGCTCAGTAACTGGTTGGAGGCTCTCAGTAAGTTGCTTGGTAACTGTGGTGGGTGCTTGGTTGGAGGTGTTGGCTCACCGACGGACTCAGTTACTTGTGTTGGTTTTGCTTCACCGATGGGACTCGGTCGCTGGCGTTAGCTTCTATTTCACCGAGTTGGTTTGTTCTACTCGGAGGTTGTGGTGTTCTACTCGGTGTCTGTTGTTGATTGCTCGGTGGCTTTACCGAGTGGGTTTCTGTTGCTCGGTGGTCTGTCTCACCAACTGGGTTTATTTTGTTGGATCTGTTGGCCGACTGTGCATTTAATTTGGGTCGTGTTCCTCGTGATGTGGGTCGACCGTTGTAGGTGTTGAGGACCTAAATCTGGATTGGTTCATACTCCTAAGAAGATTTAATGATTGTTGGAAGCCGACTGATAAAGAACACATTGGGTGTTGTGCTCTTGATGCTGACCTATGTTTGGTTGATTCGTTTTATTTGTAAAGCCAACTTCTTGTGTTGTATAAAAAGAGGGTTTGGGTAGAGTGTTAGGTGTAGAACAAAAGTAGGTGGAAGAAGCGCTTGTGAGCTTTTGTGAAGATCTGCGGATCTTAGATAAGTGGAAGGAAGCCTAAAGAGCTAGTAGCTAGTGATGACTTAGGAGACAAGAAGATTGCTTGGTGGCTTGCGAGCACAAGTATAGATTTTGTCTTGGTGTTCCTACCAGGTTGTTGTGTGTCACAGATCTGGGCTAGTTTGGAAGGTGGAGCTGAAGCTTGCAGAATAAGTTGTGTAATTGGCAAAGGGTATATGGCTTAATGCTTGCAGAAGATCTCGGTATTAGATCTTAGTGTGATTTCATTGTATCTTAGTGTTAGATATATGTTGCATTTAATTGAATCTGAATATGATATAAGTTGTTATATCTGTTGTTGTCTTGTTGTTGGCTGCAAGTCTGGACATCTCTTTTGAGATCTCTCCGGTCTTTACTGCATCATATATATATGTGTGTGTGTGTGTGTGTGTATAAAGGAATATAATTATAACCGATATTAATATCCGTAATATTCATATTTGTATTAATATATTTCTATATATATTATTTATATATCTATATTTATTATTTATTTTTAAATAATATACATAAGAATAACAAATATTGCAATACATTATAAAATATTTTCACATATAAATCAATCCATCATTTTATCTATCCATATATGTGTCCACAACATCACCATTCCATATATTTTTAAATATAAAGACATTTAAAATGAGGTTGTTTAAAGTGTTTTAACATTATTGGAGCCTTTGGCCATGCCCATTGCTTGTCAATGATAAATCGTGCCTTGTTGACTTGTAACTGATACTCAAAAAATGCAACTCATACCAAAATTGTGACTGGTTGTTTAAAGTGTTTTAACATTATTGGAGCCTTTGGCCATGCCCATTGCTTGTCAATGATAAATCATGCCTTGTTGACTTGTAACTGATACTCAAAAAATGCAACTCATACCAAAATTGTGACTAATACTTTACTTGATTCATATAACCTATTAATGCCATGGAAAATAGTGAGGTTGTCATCATATGCTTGAAGTTCTACTTTATCACCTTGCAAAACCCTTTTCCAAGCTATTTGATCCATTCTTCTTGAACATCATTCAAACTCCTTCGTCAATACATGAATGCAAAACTCAAATGATGGGATATAATAGTCACACATTTGTGAAACTGAGATTCAAAAAAAAGTTTTAATAAGTAGCAAATAATTTTAAAAATAAGCTAAACTATTGTTGACTTGAAACAAAGTCTAAAAAATGTTAAAATACTTTGTGAGTTCTCCCAAGATATTCCAAAATGAACCCGCAATCCAAATACCCAGATCACATCAAACCACTATCTAGATCCAAAATGGATTGTGCCCAAACTAACAAGGTAACAAGGATGGAATGCTAACATAAAGCCTTGAAGACAAAAGATAGTCACATTTTGAAAACTACATGAATTGGCATCAAAAATGGTATGATTTTTTTGCGGTGTTCAAGTTCTTTGGGTATAATACAATGAAGACCATATTAAATAATAGTATGGTTTCTTCATGTTGTTATAACAACTCTAATAGAAAATTAATCACCACGATGGAACTTGATATAGTTGTCATGATATTTTATGGTTAAGACTAATGATGAGCTCATATTTATGCTTAGGTCTTGCTATAAATTGATAAAATAAATGGACCCTTGATCTAGATATGAATGGCATGTCCCTACAAAGGTCCCTTTAGTGTAGTAAAATTGCACCCTATGTAATTTACCATTAGATGATACTCCTACCTTAAGCCGAAGAACAAAATTCCACACAATCCTCCACGTCCTTCCATCTGCCTTGTCTTTTTACACCAAGATTCTTGACCACATGGCCTGGTCGGCACAAGATGCGTGCATGCAACAGAGACGTCCACACAATGCACATTTGTCCTACAAATCTGCAAACATATAATGTAATGCCTCTAACCACTGCCCATCGAAGTCGAGAATCGTTTGGAGTGGCTTGAAACTTTGTCTTTGAGCCTCATTTGCTCTCACCTTGATAGTTTGGAGCTCACTCTACACTTCTCTCACAATTTCTTCATACTCTAGAGCTCATTCTTGTGTTTGGACAACTTCCATACAATCTCTTGGCGTTCACAACATCGTAGCTTCATCATCCTCGTCTCCTTGCCTTCATTTCATTGAGCTCCAACTTCATTGTTTTAGCATATCATACTCTCTTTATCACACTCTTATTGTTTTATTCATCATCTATCATTTATCTATTGTCTTTCGGCTATCTATCACCATTTTCTCATTTATCTATCTGGCTATTGTGGAGGTGGAAGCACCAAAACAAGGATTTGACAAAGGCAAGTTTCCAAAGAACCCCGACATTTTTCTCTTCTTTGATGTGTGTGAGTTTTGGAGGAGAAAGGGAAGCAACTTGTAGGATTCTTCTACCTCCTTCATCATGAACATTTTCTCACCTTTTAGTCTCTTTCATTTCTGTTATTTCTATCATATAATCATGTTCTTTGTTTATTGTTGTTAGCATAGTTTACTTTTTGTCATATTAGTTATTGTCTTGATAGAAATAATATAAATGAATGGAGGTAGAAGAATCCCACAAGCTGCTGCGCTTTCTCATCCAAAACCTACACACACGAAACAAGAGGAAAGCGTTGGGGCTGTTTAGAGACTTGCCTTAGTCAAGTCCCTGTTTTGGTGCTTCCACCTCCATAGTAACTAGATAGATAGACGAGAAATCGACGATAGATAAACAAAAGACAATACATAAATGATAGATGATGAATAAAACAATAAGATTGTGATAAAGAGAGTATGATATGCTAAAAACAATGAAGTGAGAGACTCCCCTTTGAAGCAACGAAGTCAGAGCTCAATGGAGTGAAGGCAAGGTGATGAAGTTATGATGCTGTGAATGCCAAGAGATTGTATGGAAGGTGTCCAAACACAAGAATGACCTCAAGAGTATGAAGAAATTGTGAGATAAGTGTAGATTGAATTCCAAACTTTCAAGAAGAGGGCAAATGAGGCTCAAAGATAAAGTTTTAAGTCATTTCAACAATTCTCGATGTTGGTGGGCGGTGGTCAAAGGTGTTATGTTGCAAGGGTGGTAGTTGTAACGTCTCAACAACTCATTGCATGCCTGTAGATTTGTGGGACGAATGCGCATTGCGTGGACATCTCTGCATACTGTGCCGACTTGGCCTCATGGTCAAGACTCAAGAATCTTGGTGGGAAAAGACAAGGCAAATGGAAGGACGTGGAAACTTATGTGGAATTTTGTTTTTCGGCATCATATAATGATAAATTACATGGGGTGCAATTTTACGACACTACATTTTGTCCCCAATTTAGCAAGCATGTCAAAGTCGAAGATGTGAATTGTCGCGAAACCACATCCAACATGAAAGTTGCAAACAAGCAAACCAGATGAAAGAGAGATTGAAAAGAGAGATAGATCATTGACAACACGCCAGCATAGGTAGCAAGTTGTGCTATGCTATATAACCATACGATAGGGTGATTTTGAGTGCAACAAGTAGCAAAAGCTAGATAGATTGTACGATAGGACAACTTTAGACATGCGCCAATATGAGTAGCAAAGGCTAGATAGTTGTACGATAGGGTTTATTATAATGTTAGTACAAGTAGTAGTGCTAGATAGTCATATGGTAGGGCGAAAGATATGCTATTACGAGTAGTAAAGCTAGATGACTACACAATAATGTGAAAGATTTGATAGATAAGTGGATTGGCCCCCGCAAAGAAAGACAAGTAGATCAAAAAGATTAATTTTTTGTAAAAGCCTGTGATATATAGAGACAATTAGATAATAATAAGACATAATAGGCCCCCCCTTAGCTTAGAGGGGAACACAAGACATTAGCCCCCCCTAGCTTAGAGGGGAACACAAGACATTCTAAGGAGAGAAAGATATTGTGGCATGTCAACATACAAGATGTTTCTATGGAATTTCACCCCACAATACATAACATGGGATATCCACAACATCCAAACATCCAAACAAGAAAGCAGAGACAGGGGGATTCGATTATTCGACATCAAAACCTACAGGAGTGACAAATATATATAATATGAAACTGCTTATGGGTATTTCATCAGGGTCAAATCCACAACATCCAAACAAGCAAGCAGAGACAGGGGGATTTGATTATTCGATGTCAAAACCTATAAGTGTGACAAATATATATGATACGAGACTGCTAATGGGTATTTCAAACATGGTTGACATGTTTTGGATCTGAAGAAGAGCACAAGAAGACAAATAAAGATAAAAATTTGGGTCAACATGGAAGGATGGCCTAAATGCCTCCAACACTTTGCATTGTCCCCAAATATCAAAAGTCATTACATAACAAATAGAAGAATATGATGATAAATAGAAAGAGTTTTAAGACATAGAACCCTCTGTTTCCAAGTACCAATAGAGTACAAGGGTCCTTTAGAGGGAAACACCATTAAAAGAGAAGCACAGGGGAACATAGATAGGTATGCTCTATTCGACAAATGCAGAAGCGAGTATTGCCTCACAGATCCACTAGATCATTGTCCTTTAGAGGGAAACACCATTAAAAGAGAAGCACGGGGGAACATAGATAGGTATCCTCTATTCTACAGATGTAGAAGCGAGTAATGTCTCACAGATCCACTAGATCATTGTCTTCCCAATCTTGATGAGGGAGGTCGAGAGTGTAATACAATTACGGCTACGATAGCCCCAAGCACCCCACCCACAGCCAAAGTCGAGGATGAAGCTGCTTCGACGTCCTCATCCAGTAGCTCAATCGAAGTGAGTGTGAGGGATCTTGTGAATATTGCCATCAACATTAGAATCTCCTCAAGTGAGTTGAACATACATGCCTCATAGGACGTAGACGACTCAACCTAAGGTAATGGTGAAGAAGATGCTCGACCTCTGCAAAAAGTGTAGCGACGAACTTTGGAGAAGCTAGAGCTTGATCTACTGCAAGCACAAAAATGGAAAGAGTGTCTGCCAAAGAGGATTTGGGGTAGCGAAACTCAAGCATGGGGACCAACTCGAACTTTCATTTAAAGGATGGAAGGGAGATCCTCCAATCCACTGTAGCTAGCATAGTTTACTTTTTGTCATATTAGTTATTGTCTTGGTTTTCTGCCTCATTTTTTGTACTATGTATGTAGAGGACGTACATGTGTCATGCTATCATGTATCACCTTTTATACTCTTCCATTTCTGTTATTTCTATCATATAGACATGTTCTTTGTTTATTGTTGTTAGCATAGTTTACTTTTTGTCATATTAGTTATTGTCTTGGCTTTTTGCCTCATTTCTTGTATTGTCTGTACAGGATATACATGTGTCACGCTATCATCATGTATGGGGACCTACTCAAACTTTCATTTAAAGGATGGAAGGGAGATCCTCCAATCCACTGTAGCTAGCATAGTTTACTTTTTGTCATAGTAGTTATTGTCTTGGTTTTCTGCCTCATTTTTTGTACTATGTATGTAGAGGACATACATGTGTCATGCTATCACGCTATCATCATGTATGGGGACCTACTCAAACTTTCATTTAAAGGATGGAAGGGAGATCCTCCAATCCACTGTAGCTAGCATAGTTTACTTTTTGTCATAGTAGTTATTGTCTTTGTTTTCTGCCTCATTTTTTGTACTATGTATGTAGAGGACGTACATGTGTCATTCTATCATGTATCACCTTTTATACTCTTCCATTTCTGTTATTTCTATCATACAGTCATGTTCTTTGTTTATTGTTGTTAGCATAGTTTACTTTTTGTCATATTAGTTATTGTCTTGGCTTTCTGCCTCATTTTTTGTACTGTCTGTAGAGGATATACATGTGTCACGCTATCAGCATGTATCCCCCACTATAGTTCTAGTCTCGCGTGAGTGTCTAGGGGGTAGTGAGATCACGGAGCCTAGCAGTTAATCCTAACAATTATCTCTTTCATTTCTAGTAATCATAACATTTTTATTTGTTAATATACTCCAGTTAATTCAATTCTTTTATTCAGCATATTATTTCATTTCAGTCTTTAAAACACATCTTTGTCAACTAAGTTGTCTTGATCACCTAGCTCACCAAGCGCTAGTAGAAGTGAGGTGATGCAAGGGTCAATTCGCTCCTTGGCAATTTCATCAATCTTGAGGGTGGCGAATTCCCTTCTCCACATTTTGGCGAACCAAAGTGAATTAAGGTCTTCTACATCATTACTCCTTCAGTGATAGTCCTTTCATCAACATGGTGACAATCACTCCCATATTCCCACCTAATCAAAGGGTGTGTAATACAGACATAACATTCACCCCTTATAGTGGAGAGCCTTCTCCTTTATATATCCCAACACTAGTTAACAAGACCAATGTTAGAGGTGTGATGGTTGACCCTACATGCTGAATGGATATCATCACAGAGGAGGTACTCTTCGTGAACAACCTTGTGTACAGTATGATGAGTGACTACCAGTAGAACTTGCTATCGCTTCCCCCTGTGTGGTCGACTACCTTGACGATCTAGGTGGGACCCAAGGTTGTTTTTACAACTTCCATCGTCCTCCTTGAGTCTAGCCTCTTTCATGTCAAGCTAGGTATCCCATCGCTTGTCTCCATGGGAATCGTCCCCTAGGTGGTGCATAAGTGCCTTAAGTTCTCCCATGAGGGTACCATACATATAATCCAAGACAATGGTTATCAGCCCCTAGTATACAGACTTCCCCATCTTATTGGATCACTTTTGGCCTACTCTGATAGGGTCCCTGCATCCCCGACAAGATGAATTTCCTATAATAAACACAAAGTCGGGGAAATTTCCTCTAAAATTTGTAGCACCTATCCCCCCTCCTACATTTGTTGAGCCCTCTGTTCTGGCTCAACATGCTTCGTCTTTTGTCCCCTCTTTGTCAGGGGCATAGAGCAAGCATGTGTCTTAAAGGGAGCCCCCATGGCCATTGAGGACTTCATAGCCTCTTGTTCCCACATCTACACAAAGTGTGGATAAAGGAAAGGCACCCATGCTACCCAAATCTAAGGTTTGTCTACCCTTTCCAATCTCAAACCTCATAGACATTCCTTGCCATACCATTTATGGTAAGGGTAAGAGGTCACCATAGACTTCCTCATCTCCTCTAGCACTTGCCCTTTAGCCTCTGAGGGCACCCTCTATTCCTCCTACCCGCAAGGCAAAATGGGTAAGGGTACAGGTGGTTGAGCCCACAGTTGCCACATCAACAACACCTCTTACTACATCGGCAAGGTCATCCTCTTTATCAATCAAGACATTGACAACTGCTCTGATGGAGTAGGATGCCACCGAGCCTCCGCAAAGCTCTCATCTTGGTTCAAACATTGGTCGTGTATTCCTACAAGGCGCAAATCTTGATATGACATGCCTTGCATATAAGAAAATGATCTACAAATTAATGGATTTCTACATTAACATTAATTCTAAGGTCAAAACAAATAGCCCCAACATAAGAAAAAGATCTACAAATTAATTGATTTCTACATTAACTTTAATTCTACAATCTCAACAAATAGCCCAATGGTGTTTCTCATAAAACAACAAATTAGTAGGTAAAACACTGACAAAATAGGGTACGAGTACACAAACAGTCACAAAAAAAAATCATCCATAGAAAACATAAAATGGTAGAAAAAAATCCAAGAAGCAGTAGGTATGCCTATAACATCCCACTCACTATTTAGTGTTTTCACAAGAAATACAATATTGTCTTTTGATTGCCATTTATTCCTCTTTGGCCTTGCAATGGGGTGGGAGATGGATCAGCCGTCCTAGAATGGCAACAATCATCCTTGTATAGTTATCCAACCATCCAAATTTCCCAATCAATTTGCATTCTATCCCTAATGGACACCAAACAAAGAGAGCCAAGTGATTGATATCTACCATATAGATAGACATAAATCATCGAAGCTCCATGGCAAGGCAAACATGCAATATTTTGAAGGAAAATGTTCACCACCAAATAGGATTAAAGCAATAAACACAACCCTTTACAAAGTCAAAATAATCACCAAAAAGGGATCAAAATTTTCACCATCTCACTAAATAACATTCAACGTGTCATCAACTACAAAAGTATCCCACAACAAGAGATGAAATGATTGTTGTCTTTGTAAATCTCATAACAATGTTTTAGACCACGACTAAGAGAACTATAAAAACTTTCCTCCACTTATAAACCTACTAATTTTCATTCTACCCCAAAAGGTTACTTGTGCAACCAAAATAACATTTACACAAGAGAGATACTTGAATAGTAAAGGCATCCACCTCCACCTACACCTACACAACACCTAGGATCTTCTCCTATGTTGCAACTAGGATACTTGCATAGCAATTGAGATCATCTTGCACAATAACTAAGACTTTGCACAAAAACTAGAAACTTCTTACATAGCAATTAAGACCTTGTACAAAAACTAGGATCTTCTTGCATAGCAATTGCAACCTTGCACAACAATTAAGATCTTCTTGTACAACAACTAAGATCCTCTTGTTCAACAACTAGGGGCTTTTGGGGAAAGGCTCCAGCCAATTAAATGTTGGAACTTCTTTCTCACATCTAACCAAAGTTTATTGAGAATATTAAAATAAGCCAAACATAATCTATATCCTCACCACCAATGTAACATCCCCATTTTCAAGTTCTCTACTAGTGCAATTGTCACTGAATTTTTGGGTTTGGGTCAGCTTATTCTGAGGAGTACCTTGATGTTACCAATGATCTCAAAAGGTTTAGAGGAGTCATATGACGCTTTCAGATATTCTTTCCAACTTTGTTTGGGCTCCAAGTTTCTTGGAGGGAGCATCTATTTTCAATAAGTCACCTAGTCAAGTCTTATTATCATCTCTTGTCATTAGGATCACTCCTACACAATCAAATTTCAATACCGATACATTTAGACCTTTGTCGCTAATTAGGTGTATTATTCAGTTATATTTAATCAATTTCACTAAGGTCGCCATTTTAATTAAAATAATAAATCTAGCACCTCAATGTTATAGCTCATTGGAAAGAGAACAAAAAGTTTTAAATGTTGAGATGCTTTAAAGTGACTAAAGTGTTGAAAATGTTTAAAAAGTAAATTAAACCACATTTTGGAATTAAAAGAATTAATAAACTACTAAATTAATTTTAAAATGGAGTTTATGGAAAGTTCCCTAAAAATTTCAAAAAACATGTGTCGTTTTGGAGATTCAGACTTGGTCCATCTTAGCCTTCCAGGGGACAAAATTCCTTTTGAAGAAGACTAGCTACAGTAGTGAAAGATCTACTTTGGCTGGTATTTGTTGAAGACATCTTATAGATATTTCACTGTGTATTTCTAGTTTCACATTTCTAAGTGTTGTTTGAGTTTCAAGAGTTTTTGGGTAGATTTTTCAATGCTGGTTGTACCATACCAGCTACCCTAAGATTCACATTTTCACTCATATCTCCGAAAATAAGACATTATTTTGGGTATTGTTTCAAAGGTTTTAAATATTGAGATGCTTTAAAGCAGAGTAACGAGAATCGCGCGTGAATCGCCATTCGATTCACCCTACCCGATTTTTTCAGAGCCAGTGAATCATATCTCCAAAAATTGCCTGAATCGCCATGTGTGAACCAACATGAATCGGCCGTCAAGTCAAAAAAATTAAAAGAACACTTTTTTTTTTTAATCTTTTTTTGGTGCCTTTCATCTTACATACATTTATGATTTGATGTCTTATGGAGCTGAAAAATAACTCTCGATGCCTTATACAATAATTAAAGTCGGTTGAGCTTTCGGGGGTGCTGCCCCTTGACCCTGTCTTGGGGGCTTTGCCCCCAAACCCCCATTTAATAATTTGGGGTGGAAACTGCGCGGGGTGGAAACTGGGCCGATAAAAGTGGGGAAAAATTAACCTTCGAGTCTTATTAGGCTCCATATAGAAGATGATGATGATGAAGAAGAAGAATATCAATAAATTATTAATCCATTAGTTGAACTTAAAACAATGATACTTGAACTGATGTAATGATTTACTTTTAATGTTTTGATTCTTGAATCTTTGATGTTGAACTTGCACTTGAAGTATATGATGGTATGATCATGATTCATGATGCTATGATTACAATTGTTTTTGTTGTTTAAATGTTTTTATGATACTATG
>MU227172.1:1192749-1246338 GCA_018584345.1 Thuja plicata
TATAGTGTGTTTAAGTTATATTCAATAAAGGGTGCATGAAATAAGTTTTAAATTGTTAAAATCTCTAAATTTTAAGGGTTTTTTAAATTTGCCGATTCATGGGCGATTCGATTCCGATTCATGGGCGGTTCGCGATTCGATTCGGCCTTACCGATTCTAAGACGATTCTGGTTCTCGTTACTTTGCTTTAAAGTGACTGAAGTGTTGAAAATGTTTAAAAAGTAAATTAAACCACATTTTGGAATTAAAAGAATTAATAAACTACTAAATTAATTTTAAAATGGAGTTTGTGGAAAGTTCCCTAAAATTTTCAGAAAACATGTGTGGTTTTGGAGATTCAGACTTGGTCCATCTTAGCCTTCCAGAGGAAAAAATTCCTTTCGAAGAAGACTAACTACAGTAGTGAAAGATCTACTTTGGCTGGTATTTGTTGAAGACATCTTATACATATTTCACAATGTATTTCTAGTTTCACATTTCTAAGTGTTGTTTGAGTTTCAAGAGTTTTTGGATAGATTCACATTTTCGCTCATATCTCCGAAAATAAGACTTTATTTTGGGTATTGTTTCAAAGGTTTTTTTATGGCTAGGCGATGAGGATTCATATATAACATGTGGGTTTTGGTCTGGCATTTATTTTTCTAGCCCAAGTCACTCCTTGTAGGCAACGGCCAACTTGGGTATTGGCATGTGGAAATTTGGGAGGAATTTTCCTATCTTTGAAGGCTGCAAAAATCATCTCTTGGAGGCATTTAAAAGTTCCTAGCAGATCTGTATCAGTTTGGAGGGAAAAACAAGTGACTGGAATTTCTTGTGTGAATTTCCCCTATGCTTTTCCTTGCATTTAGTTGCTGAAGCAGTTTTCTGAGCTTCACTTTCTAAGTATTAGTGGCTGGGTTTGGCGGATTGTGAATTGCGATATGACTCAAATACAATGGCAGATCTGTAGTGATCTTTGAATGACCATTTGATGGTGAATTTGAAGATATTTCAAACCTTTAGCAGCAAGAAGACACATGAATTTGATGGATACTTGATTCTAATATCCAAGTTGAATGTCAAAACATCCTAATTTTGTGAACAACAGTTTGTATACTTCATGTATTTCAATTTTAGATGATGTTAATGTTGCTTTTCCATAGACATGTATTTGTATTGCAAGTATTTATCTGTATTGACAGTTTTTCATGAATTAGCAAGTTGATGTACTTTGTCAGTAAATGTATGCAAACTGTTCGAAGAAATTACTCTAAGGTAAAAGTGCAGAAAAAAATTAATAGCAAACAAGGCAGCATACAACCAACACCATAAGTGCATAAGAAAACGATTCATTTGAAAGTTGGTGCTCTTCAAGGATAATCGACTTCTACAAGAAGTTTGGAGTGCCCTCAGAATGTCAATTACGCACACAAAAGTACCATTCTGCTTATCTTTTGCCACCATTAGAATGTTCTTTTACAAAAGTAAGTGTTCTCCAAGAATGTTGGAATGGGCCAAATAAAGGGGATACAAAATAGAAGGGTCAAACAAGCATAACTGGTCAATGTTGATCACTAAAAATATCTCCATATTCTCTAGCAATTCCAGACAACACTACCTACTAAATGATCTGAAACAACCCATTTCATAGAAGCTTCACCACAAAGGCACCCAAGTAGTCCCAAACCATGTCACTGACATATGCTTTGCTTTGTGTTGATTATGAGGTCTCTTATTTCTTATTTGAGGCTCCAATCTCCCTTGAACCGAGGGGAGTATCTATCTTACTTTCTCCATGAAACTGCGAGATTTATCAACCTCATACTCTCCTTTTTCTAGCCCCTTAACTGTCTAAAACAGGTATCAAGTGAGCTCGGGGGCATAAAACACAAATAAGTGTGGAAAGGCGAAAAGTTCAATGAAGAATGAATGGCCAAGAATGGCCAATTGTATGAGTGTTAAATATACGCCGAGTGTTCATCCCAACCCTTAGGATAACTCTAATTATAGCCCTTAATAGCTGCTCCAATGTTTTGTTTACAACTTCCATTTGTCCATCCATTTAGAAATGAAAGATGTGGTGTTGGATTGTTTGAGCTCCATGTCCATTTCTCTCACACAAGATGCCTAGAAAATTGCTCAAGCTTGGAATCTCTGTTTGATACCAAAATTTATCCACACAATATAACTAAAAGCTTTGCTACATTACATCACTTCTCACCCCTGTCTTTTTGCAAACTGATTACACACATCTTGCTGAAGCTTGAAATTATCCACAATTACAAAAATATAATCTTTGCCTTCAGCCTTTTGAAGAACTCGAACAAAATATGTGATATTACTTCACCCAAGGCATTTTATAGTAACTAATGATGGTTGATACACCCTCAAATTTTAAATTGTTCATCTTACGCTACACAACTCACATCTACAAACAAACTTTGCAAGATCAGCTTGTAAACACGACCAATAAACATATAATTGGAGATTTCTTATGATCTTAAAGTGACTAGCTAAGCGCCCAATGTGTGGGCATTCCATATCAGCAGAACTCTTTGCACTCTTGGTACACAAAGTCTACCCTCTTTGTATAAGAGCCCCTTCTTGATGAGGCTTTTATCACTACATACAATCTAATATACCTCAATAAATCTACATCAAGTTTATCACAGACTTATACATACACTTCCCAAGGGAAAGGATTTAACTTAGACAAATTACTAACTACAAAACAAAAGGGTGGTTCAGCCAGCATATTGGCCACCTTATTTGTCACGCCACATTTATACTCGACCATGTAATGTTTAGGGGGCTACATTTTTTTGTGCTCAGAAACAAACATTGCAAAGGCTTATTTTCCATGCTTACCATAGTCCATATCCAAATTTTTAGTCCAGCATCAGAAAATATTTGGTATTCTGCAATGGACTTAGCAGATCATAAATTTGGGGCAGAAGACAACGGTTTGTCACACTTATTTTATTCAGTCCCAATAATCTATGTAAAACTACCATGTCCCATCTTTTTTGACTCAATGACAATGGAAGATACATGGGGAGGGGAGGCCCTTGGTCTGATTATCCCCTCCAACAACTTCCTAAGCAGCTCTTTAACTTCTTGTGCCTAAATAACACTCTTATCTATAAAAATTTCAAGTTTAGTAAAGGACATTCATGTAATAACTAAATCTTGAGTTCTATGTCTCTCTTTGGGAGTAGTACCTTGAGTTCTACGAATAGTTCAAAAACATTAATTGCCAAATTAGTCACAACATGTTGTTAATGAGTTTAACATCCATGTAGCTCATTCAATTCAACCCATTTTTGTTCCCCTTTGCCTCTCAACCTCAACAAAGCAAACTAGTCACTAGCATTGATTAAGCACCTAGCTTTTGTCACACTAATCGTGGTGATTCAATTCATATTCCCTTCTACATTTATTGTGTATGACGTTCCATTTAGGACCAGCCTATACTGATTAAGCCTACTCCAATATGTAGCTTCCATGAGATACAAGTACAGAGAGGCTTCACATACTCTGCATCCACCACACTTCTTTATTATAATTGGACCTAATAGAAGACTTTTTGTCCCTTCTTCACCATGATTTTCACTCCAATATGATGTAGAACAAGTATAAGGTTGCATGTGATCATTTACCAATTTTGAGAAATTAGATTCCCCTAAGTACAAGTATTGAAAAAAGAGTCTACCAGTTTGTTCTTGATGCAAATTTAAATAAGGAATAACTTTGTCATTTATTCTTTTAGTTTCACACTAGAGTTTTCAGCCACAATGCATGCATCTTTATGCAAACATAAGGGATCATGAATATTCAAAATCCCCTCAAATCATCACAACAATGTTGTCATTTGTCCTCTTCTTATTTCTCTAGAGCAATTTCAAATCCAGGTGAGGGATCATGAATATTCAAAATCTGCTCAAATCATGACAACAATGTTGTCATTTGCCCTCTTCTTATTTCTCTAAAGCAATTTCAAATCCAGGTGAAGCCTATGTGTCATTTCTCTTCCACATGCCCTTTCTTTGTTTCATTGACCTTTGTGATTTTAAACTCTTGCATTGGCTTGTTTCTTTGGTAGGGACCCCTTCTTTTCCAACTCCATTCAAATAGCCCAAGTGCACATGCCTCATCAATACCAAGGCTTTTCTTTGAGTGCTTGTTTATGACCTACCCACCTGCATACTTTGCCAAACTATACCGGCATCTTCCAAAACTCATCAGTATACTCTTGTACAAAACTATTAGATAACACATCAGTATACTCGTGTACGGTACGATTGCATTGGCATGTTTCTTTGACAAAGACAACTACTTCTTTTCCAACTCCACACAAATAGCCCAAGCACGTGCCTCATCAATATCAAGGCTTTCCTTTAAGTGCTAATATTTTTAGGTGTATGAACAACCTACCTATATACTTTGCCCAACTAAACGGGCATACTCTTGTACAAACACTAGTATACTCTAGTACAGTACCATGTTCATGATGTTGCAGAAAGTAGTACCATTATATAACTCGGTCTTATTTATAACAAAAGGGATAAAGTTGCTTCTTAAATCTTCCTACTTCGAAATAGGAGTTGATCTTCAACATTCAAGGGATAATGCATAGTTCTCATACCATGTGATAGCATGGCCAACTTGAGTCAACTAAATGAAATTTGTTAATGAAGGCTACAGTACACCTCCTTTCAAAATATTCACTAACCCAACTTCTCAACACTAATCTATCCTATCCATCATATGGATGTATGTTTGTCTTCACTTTAGCCATAAAATACACTGTGTGGATGACTCTCCCTGGTTTTGGTTAATCATTCCTAATTCCTCTTCTTCCTTTGGCTTAAGAATTACCAATTTCTCAACTACAACTTGCATGAAATCTTCTATTTGATCATTTTTCCCAATGAACCAAAGATTTTTGCATCTTATTTGTGTCTTTTAAAATGGACTTCAACTTCTTCCTCTCCTTTCTCTAGCTATTTCTCTTAAAGCCCTATCCATTTGATAATGCTTATTTCTCATACCATGTGACAGCATGGCCAACTTGAATTAAGTAATGTATTTTTTTAATGAAGTACACCCCCATTCAGAATATTCACTAATCTCTCCATCATATGGTTGTATGTTTGTCTTCACTTTAACCTTAAAATACATTTTGTGTGGATGACTCTCCTTGTTTTGGTTGAGTCCTTTCTTGTTCCTCTTCTTCCTTGTGCTTAATTAATCATTCCCAATTTCTCACTCAATGAGTCTTTTGAAATGGATTTCACCTTCTTCCTCTCATTTCTCTTAAAGCCCTATCCATTGTGTTGTATAGATAGAATAAAATATCCACAAGCCTATTCAGCAACCAACATTTGCAGCTCTGATACTGAAATACACCCATGCTGTTTAGGTGTCAGACATAAGTTCCAATTTTCTGTTATTATTTTCAATTAGTTGTTAATAACCTCCAATTAACTGTTGATCAGATGCAATTAGTTGTCAAGCTCTATAGAAATTTTATAGGAAGTTACTGAATTATCTTGTACATATAAATATCTAATTTTGTGATGAATAAATCAATGAGTTATACAACAGTTCATTCTTTGTTTTTTTACTGTTACATATTTTAATTATTACTTGATCCATAAATCAAAGTATTGAAAATCCTAGTGATTCTATGTTTCTATGTGAGCAATAATTCTATTGTCTCAACAAACTTCTCTAATGGCCTTTCTCACATTAATATTTGCTGTGTGAAACAACAAAATAACAGGTTAAGTATTCAACACAATAGGGTAAATGCATACACACAATCACACAACACAATAGTTCATCTAGTGAAAAATTCTACGAAGGGTACAACAATAGCATCCCACTTACGATTCAATGATCTTACATGGAGAAATATGGCCCTTAAAATGGTCTTTTGGATCTACACAAAAGGGATACAATTCTTGCACTTGGCAAGAACCCCAGATTATTTGTCTTCTCCTTCACACAACAATGAGAGTGATTACCAACTTAACCTAGACACTAAGTCTTTGACTGCCCTTTACTTCTCTCTAGCTCTGTAATAATGTTAAATGGATTGGTTTACCTAGAACAGCGATAAACAACCTTGCACAACTATTTGATCATCCAAATGTCCTAATAGGAAACCCAATTGATCTCCATTACAACCCTGACAACTACGAGCAAAGAAAACCATGCGATTAACATTTTCCATATAGACATGACCTAGAACAAATCCATCGTGAGGTGAACATGCCTGGTTAGAAAGAAAACAGCCCGCAAAAAGATGTTCCTACCGTAACACCACTACGCAAATAAAGAGCAACAAACATGACCCTAAGATCTTGTGCAACAAACAACCTTGCAAACCCATTCAATATTGAAATGTCCTCATAGGAAACCCAATCAATCTCCATATCAACCCTAACAACTACCAACAAAGAAACCCAAGTGATTAACACTCGCCATAGAAAACCAAGTGATTGACACCCACCATATAAATTTAACTACCATAGCTCTATGGTGAGGCGAACATGCCTGGTTTGAAGGAAAACAACCCACCAAAAGATGTTTTCTGCCCTAACACCACTAAGAATGAAAAGAGTAGCAGACGTGACACTAAGATCTTCTTGTGCAACAACTAAGATCTCCTTCCAATCTGATTTTAAATCAATAAGCTTCACCTAGAGAACCTTTCCCTTGCAAGTCCTTTTCTTAAGGCTAACTCTAGTTCTTGAGTTCAATCTACATGTAAAGCCCCTTGTATGTAAATATAGAGAAATGAATGATGATGTGCCTCTTTCTTTAAGATTTATTCTATGTATTTAATGTTTTTTATTCTTAGTGTTTATTTGCTATAAAACAGGGTATTTCTTGTTCTTTGGAAATGGAAATAAAAATGCTATAATACTTGAGCAAGTAAAAAAACTTAATAGCAACCACTTATAGCTTGAAATATTGACAAAATTACCTCTTGTCGATTTAAAGTGTTCTCATCCCGAGCTTTTATTATTGGGACAAGCAATTCATATAAAAGATCAAAGCAATCCTTTGTTGGGGTGGCCACATCCATAATGCATGAAAGATACCTACATATCAAAAAAAAATTGAATTAGAGATGTCTAAAGCATCGCTACTAATAGGTAAAATATTTTAAATTTACATATTTAATCAAATAATTGATTAATGAACAATCTTATGCACTCATACGAAGTGATTAATTGATAGTCTTAGAAAGATACCTCAACTTAGTGTATGAGTCTGATACTCCATAATATGAAGCAAACTCTGTTAGCAACCACTTCCAAGGTCCATGCAAACGTAGGTTTCTTGACTGAAAACATTGCATCCGCATTGCAGCTTCAAGTACCAAGTCATATGCTAGGGTTTCTCCGACAGGACCACACTTCAACCAAGGATAAATATAAAAATATCAATAAAAACTTGAGTTATTTCTTAGTTATTGATGAATATGAATTATATTTTAAATGAGGGCTTCCGTGGGTATTTTTTTAATATGATGCTAATTTTTGTGAGATGTGACCCCTTTATAATGCCATTTAAATTAAAAAGCTGAATTCTATATTGAGGCATACCTTCTAATAAGACTTTTTTATGCAATAGAAAACTATTAAAACTTCATATTTGATTTTCTACTTCGTTTTTCTTCTGAAATCTCATTAAAAGTTAATTAAGTTAATTCAATTCAAGTGAATCATCATCCTTCCAACATCAAAGATAATCCAACAATAAATTTTCCTTGCATTACCAAAATATAAGATTTATACCAACAAATTAAAGATGGAGCAATGTAATGTGTTCTACTTCATTTTTCATCCTTGTGAAATCTCACTAAAAGCTAATTAAAGTAATTCCATTCAAGTGAATCTAATTTATACCAACAAATTAAAGATGGAGCAATGTAATGTTCTACTTCATTTTTCATCCTTGTGAAATCTCTCTCACTAAAAGCTAATTAAATTAATTCCATTCAACTTCTAAGATAATCAAATGTTCCAATAATAACCTTTCTTTGTGTACTAACTTACAAATCAAAGATGGAGCAATCTAATCTTATCTCTAATTTTGTCCCTACCAATATCCATGTAATAAACAAACATTGGATAGTATTTCTCTATAGATACAAGAAAATTGTGTCAATCCAACCTTGTACGAAATTCCACTCAAAATTCACAAATGATATTGGTTTAAAAAAATGCTATAACATCTATGTAGCTTTTTCCAAACATGTTTCACCATGATAAAAATGAGAAAAATGTGGACCCTTTCTTTGTGTACTAACTTACAAATTAAAGATGGAGCAATCTAATCTTATCTCTAATTTTGTCCCTACCAATTTCCATGTAATAAACAAACATTGGATAGTATAACATCTATGTAGCTTTTTCCAAACATGTTTCACCATGATCAAAAATGAGAAAAATGTGGACCATAGCTCTTAACATTCTTCTAAATATTCCCATGAGTTAGAAATGTCTTTTACTAAGAGGATGAATCTGGTCACAATGTTTCTTCTCAACATCTTCTATGTGATAATGACCATAATCTAGATTCTAGTTATCGCATGGAAAATGCTTATCCCTCTTCCCTTTTTAAGAGATGCAAATCAACACATAGGGTCGCTTGCAAGGGTGCGATCTAAATTTTGGGAATATTGCCATTGTTCTTTGTATATTAGACTTTTATTTGGATTTCATGTGTTGAACATATAGTTTAATGGGAAGAAGCCAACAATTTGTCTCTTATGAAACAAGAGCATATTCTCCTTTGTGGTTCTCAACCCCATTAATCACACAAAGTTTCTTGTTACTCTTCTCAATACAAATCTTTCCATTGTGTTTATGACATTTTTCCTCGTAGAGACCACAGATTATGGTTTGTAATTGCAATAAGAATTCTTGATAACCCAAAACCTTGCCTTTGGACCTCTCTCTATTCCCCCTTTTCCTTTCTAGAAGATGAAGCAATGGATGGTGGCCACTCACCTAGGGACTAATTTCGGATGTGTGTTGTGTTACCTCCTAAGTTTCCTCTCCATTAACTTTCTACGCCGACGTCCCCCCTTTTTCCTTCAAGGTTAGAATTTTTAATACTTGGAATATTATGTAGAGAAATTATTGACATTCCTCCCTTGTAGCATGATGTTCCTTCTAGCCGAAGTACCACCCCCAACTTTTTACATCATTCCCTAGACACATGATGGACAAGGATTAGGTCTAATGCACAAGTTCCTTGTCCACATGGTTTCAACGAGGAAATTTTGTTAACCCCCTTGTCCTAAACATTGCTATCTAGAACATCTTTCACTACATATAAACATACAATCGTTTGGTCATAATTAAAAAAACCCCTTAACTCATTTGCAGTGTCTCCTTAAACTATTTTCTCCAAGCAAAGAATCTTGCAACTTACGATTCAACCTCCTTGTCAAGCATTAGGATAATTACGGATATGTGTTGTATTTGTTCATGGGTTTCCTTTTCCATTATCTTTTTCATAGTTATGATGTTCTTTCTAGTCAAAGTACCACCCCCCAAGTTTTCACATCATTCCCTAGATAGATGATGAACAAAGATTAGGTTCCATGCACAAATTGCTAATCCACATGGTTTCATCTTTCACTAGAACATCTTTCACTATGTATAAAAATACAATCATTTTGGCATTAATAAATAATTCATTGTGTTTACAATGGAGATGAAAGGCTCCATAAATAACGAATTACAAAGACAATGTTTCTAAAAGAAACAATTGTAAACAGAAAGTTGAATAGGACAATTACTAAAATAACTTACAATACATAAATGATCATTAAATAATATAAACAACAATATTACTTTAATAAACTCCCTTAAAGGTCATTTTACTAACTACACCAAGTTGCCCCCTAAATTTTACAAATTTGTTCGGGCTTAGAGACTTGGTTAGGATATCTGCAGTCTGGTCCTCAATTGGAACATAATACAACATCACAATTCCATCTTCAACAAGTTTTTTGATGAAATGACAATGTTCTACATGTTTGGTTTGCTTGTGGAAGGTTTTACTCTTGGCAAGTTTTAGCACCCCTTGATTGTCACAAAACAAGGGTGAAGGCCTTGTTGAGATATTTGCATGTCAAAAAATATCCTCTGTAGCCATACTGCCTCACATGTTGCTTTAATGGTCGCCTGATATTCTACTTTTGTCGAGGAAAGAGCTACAATGAAGTTATTCTACATGTTTCGTTCGCTCATGAAAGGTTGTATTCTTGGCAAGTTTTAGCACCCCTTGATTGTCACAAAACAAGGGTGAAGGCCTTGTATTCTTGGCAAGTTTTAGCACCCCTTGATTGTCACAAAACAAGGGTGAAGGCCTTGTTGAGACATTTGCATGTCAAAAAATATCCTCTATAGCCATACTGCCTCACATGTTGCTTTAATGGTTGCCTGAAATTCTACTTTTGTCAAGGAAAGAGCTAGAATGAAGTTCTTCTACATGTTTCATTCGCTCATGGAAGGTTGTACTCTTGGCAAGTTTTAGCACCCCTTGATTGTCACAAAACAAGGGTGAAGGCCTTGTTGAGACATTTGCATGTCAAAAATATCCTCTATAGCCATACTACCTCACATGTTTCTTTAATGGTCGCCTGATATTCTACTTTTGTCGAGGAAAGAGCTACAATGAAGTTCTTCTACATGTTTTGTTCACTCATGGAAGGTTGTATTCTTGGCAAGTTTTAGCACCCCTTTGATTGTCACAAAACAAGGGTGAAGGCCCTACTTGAGTTAAAAAGTATCCTCACACATTTTAATAGTCGCGTGATATTCTACTTTTGTTGAGAAAAGAGCTACTACCTGTTGCTTCTTACTAGTACATGTGACTGCGCCCATACCAAGACTAAAGACATGCCCAAAAGTAGACTTCCTATCATCAACAAAACTTGCCCAATCTAAGTCTGTAAGACCAATCAGCCAAGGCTCTTTGCTTCCACTATACATAATGCCAAAGTCAAGCGTCACTTTCACATATCTCAGTACACACTTCATTGCAACCCAATGTTTTGCCTTATGGGTTGTCATGAGACGAGACATGTAGCTAACAACATAGCTTAGATTAGGTCTAGTGGTTGTAAGATAGATAGGGCTACCCACTAGTTGCCTAAATGTTGACTCATTCACCATGGTAATTTGGTTTGGCTAATAGTTTCAACCCTTTCTCCATAGGTGTAAATGAAGGCTTGCAATCTGCCATCTTGAACTTATCTAGCAAACTCTTGGCATACTTTGACTGAGAAATGAAAATGCTACCACCTGTCTACCACACCTCTACACCGAGACAATAATGCAGAAGACCTAAATTCAGTTTGATTTGTTCAAGTAATTGTGCCCCATTACTAGTAATGATGATATCATCCACATAGATAACAAGAAAAATGATGTCATTTCCAGTGCTTTTAGGAATTTGAAGGACTTTTGTGAAAACCATGTGCAACCAAATAGGTATTAATTTCGATGCACCATGCCCTGGGGTCCTACTTAGGCTATAAAGAGCCTTTACTAGTTTGCATGCCTGGTGCTCTTTGCATGTACCTTTGAAACCTAAACGTTACAACATATAGACTTCTTCCTCCAAATCACCATTCAGGAAAGCACTCTTCACATTCATTTGATGGAATTTCCAACCACACTATGTTGTAATGGCCAAAACCAATCAATATAGGAGCAAAGGTTTCCTCATAGTCAACACCTGTCTAAGAGAAGCCCCTAGCAATCAACCAAACTTTGTACTTATCAAGAGTTCCATCAACTTTCTACTTCACTTTGTAGACCCATTTGTAGACAATGGATTTCTTCGTTGGTGGAAGATCTAACGAAATCCAAGTGTTGCTCTTCAAAAGACCATGAGATACTCAGCTTTGATAGTTTTTTTCCCATTCAGGCATCCCCTTTTTCCTCTGAATAAGTTTGGGGCTCAAAAACACTCTGAATGTGCCAATAAGAGAAAAATTCACTACATTCTTTGTGTTCTTGCATCCCTTTTGCCTCTGAATAAGTTTGGGGCTCAAAAACACTCTGAATGTTGGCCATTATAGAAAAATTCACTGCATTCTTCTTGCTCTTGCCTCTAGATGATCTACCCTCAACAAGCTCATCATCCCAAACATCACTAATGAGCTTTTCCCACCACTTAGGCCAGAGAGTAGAACCACCTTCTTCCAAATCCGGAAGATTATCGTGAGTTGGGTTGCTTGGAATGAAGTCACCTAGATGTTGATGCATGTTATCCTGAGGGAAATCAGGTGGTACAACATCATGTCTACGAGATTACACCAATCCATAGAATCCCTCCCTTTAGGCGAAGTTGATGGAAGCCTAACACCTAAATCTTTTGTATGCAGAGACTAATCTCCAGGATGCTAGATAGGAGAAGGGCCCACCCCTTCTTCATCAAAAACCACATCTCTACTGAATGTGAGATGATTAGTGTCCCAAACATCACTAATGAGCTTTTCCCACCACTTAGGCCAGAGAGTAGAACCACCTTCTTCCAAATCCGGACGATTATCGTGAGTTGGGTTGCTTGGAATGAAGTCACCTAGATGCTGATGCATGTTATCCTGAGGGAAATCAGGTGGTACAACATCATGTCTACGAGATTACACCAATCCATAGAATCCCTCCCTTTAGGCGAAGTTGATGGAAGCCTAACACCCAAATCTTTTGTATGCAGAGGCTAATCTCCAGGATGCTAGATAGGAGAAGGGCCCACCCCTTCTTCATCAAAAACCACATCTCTACTGAATGTGAGATGATCGATGTCCACATCAATCAGCCGATGGGCTTTATGATTGTTACTCTAGCTTGTAAGCATCAACTTCTAACTTTTGGAATCCAGTTTGGTTCTCATTGCATCTGGAATCCAAGCATATTTTGTCAAACCAAAAACCTTCAAGTGGCTAACATTTGGTTCCTCACAGACCATGCTTCCTCTAGGGCCTTCTTGATGGCTTGTGCGGGAGACTAATTCAAAAGGTACACTGTAGTATACACTGCCTCTACCAAATATTTCTTCGAAACATTTCTATGCTCCAACATAGACGAGGCCATCTTCGTAATTGTATGATTTCTCCTCTCAACAATACCATTATGTTGAGGGGTGTAGGGTGTGGGGTAGGACAAAAATTGAAGAATCCATTGGAACGAAATTCCCCCCAATTATCTGGCCTAAGAGTAAAGATTTGACATCCTGACTCCTTTTCAACTAATTTTTTAACTTCTAGAATTCATCAAACACATCTTATTTTGCCTTTAGGTTAGTTAATCTCAAAATAGCATAAGCAAGTGAAACATGAAGATTAACAAACATGATGAAATGGATTCTACTTTCATAAAAATCATAAGTACTATAAATAGATGCTAAAAGAGTAAAGATTTGACATCCTAACTCCTTTTCAACTAATGTTTTTAACTTCTAGAATTCATCAAACACATCTTATTTTGCCTTTAGGTAAAACGCCCACATTTTCCTATTGAAATCATCTACAAATATAAGAAAATACCAGCACAAGTGATTGATGCAATATTCATTGATCCACAAACACCTGCATGAACCAACTGCAAGACTTTGGATGCTCTCTTTTAGCTGGTTGATATTTGGTTTCCTCCTAGACCATGCTTCCTCTGGAGTCTTCACCTATGGACTGATTCAAAAGGTCCACTACACATTGTTGATGTTATATAGCATCGGGAGTTATCTTTCTCCTGAAGGCGAATCACATGTCCAAGAAATGCGAAGGGACATCCATTTGAAATGAAGAGACTTGTGCTTGGAATGTAAAGAGTCTTCAATTTCAAAGATGAGGAGTCAAGTCTTCTATATATTTCTTTGTCTTGTGCATTGGAGTCTCGCAATATATTGCTAGTTCTGTATGTCGTAGATGTATTGCTGATTCAGTTTGAAGCATTGTATACAAACCTCTATTATTTTATCAATAAAGCATCATTCTTGTGTGCCCTTCAAGTTGGAGGGTTTTCCCAGGATAAATATTAGTGACTTATTGTTCTTTATTCTGTTATGTTTTGTTGCCTTTTCATTCCTGGTATAAAACATTAACATGGTATCAGAGCATGTTTAAGCTAGCATTTCATGGCATCTGAAAAAAAAGGAAGAGAAGAGAGATTGCTGGAGTTATCTGCAAGTATTGAAGTTTCAGATCTTATGAAGGTTTTGAGTTTTAGAGCATTGAAATCGTTGATAAATATTAGTGCCTTATTGTTCTTTATTCTGTCATGTTTTGTTGCTTTTGATACCTTTTGATACTTATACTTATCCGGAAATTCATCTAGGAGTGGCAGATTCCGCCATGCCTAGAGGAATTTCTTCTTTGATATGCATTTCCCTCATCTAGGAGTGGCAGATTCCGCCACCCCAAGAGGAATCCAAAATCCTCAAACATCTCCAAAATCCGCCTTGCATTTTGAGACCTAAAATATCAATCCTTGATCTCCAAGAGGCATGAAAATGCAAGAGGATGATGGGAAAGATGCAATGTTAAAATGAAAACTAACTAGCATGGAGATGAGAATTTGAGAGAGTGAGAATTCCTCTCCTACCCCTGATTTCCGCCCCAAGAGAAGAGGCTTGATGGAGAAAAGAAAGAGGCTGATTTGACTGATGTTTAATGAGAGAAGACATACCTTTGATCCCCTGCATCAAGTCAGCCCTGCTGTAGGAGTGAATCATCTTAATAAAGCAGCAATTGCATCTTTTATCAACCATTTGGAGACTTCAAAAGCATCAATTTTCCACATAAAAGGCAGATTTTTTTCAAAAATCAGAGATAAAGAGGGTGAAGAAAAACAAAATCTGGGCATGATAATCTTGAAAAACTTACATATTTTCCAGATTTTAAGAGAATTCATACCAAGTTGCAGGATTAGGATTGTTTTATTAATATATTCAGAACTTGGGATTTTCAAGAAGAAAGGAAATTTGGTCTTGAACTTAAGAAAATCCATGATCAATTATCACTTTCATTTTGCTTCCTTGTTTTGATGTTGATGCAATCTTATTTCATAAAAAAATTTCAGATTTCCTTCATGTTTTCTTATCATTTTGTAAGCTTTTTGTTTTGCAAGGTGACCATGAAGGAGGGAAGGCTGAATAGAAATTCACCCATGGGAGCAATTCGAAAGATCAAAACATGGACGGTATGCAAATCCTCCATCACGCCAGCAAAATGGATGCTGCAAGGTCAAGCTCAAAGCCTTCTTCAAGCAAGGTCAAGTTCGAGGACTTCAAATGAGAAGGAGGTTCAAATCAGATTATCAAAGTGCAAATTTAAGGCAAGATCAAGGTGGAGTTCAAGAAATCAAAGGACAAGGAGAAGGAAAAATCATCAACTTGAATTTCCTCTGGAAATCCAAGTTCACTTTGAAGGATCCAACTACATGAAAATTTCACCACTTCAGGAAGTTCAAGTTTCAAGTTTGCAAGTACAAAATCATGGCAATGAGAAAATTTGAGAAGATGAAGCAATTTGGAAATATGCCATCACAATTGAAGGCTTGATAATGTTGAGTATCAAGAGATATTTTCTCATCACCAAAAGATTGATCAAGTCTATGAGATAAGGATGCTAAGGTGGTGCTCACTTGTCTTCTACCAATCAGAAAATTCTAGTTACATACACTCAAGCACATTCAATCATATTATCCCAAGTGTACCATTTTCTCATTGGCTCTCAAAAATATTGTAATTTTCTTATTGGCGTGGCCACAGGGTGGTGCCTTCATGTAATTGGATGATAAGGTGGCAACCCTAAATAAGGTTTGTGATGAGTTAATCTTGGCCCTTCATTGTAATTGAACAACTATAAAAGGCCAAGGCCTTCTCATTTGTAACAGTTAGTCATTAGTAGTAGAGTAGAGTAGGAGGAGACTTGATGAAATTGTTGCCATAATGCTATCAAAGTAATTGATGATTCATTATTGGTCTTCATGGTGGATTACTTAATGTTGCTTTGAAGTATTGCATGGTTTCTTCAATTCCTCACTTAGGATTTTATTTCATGTTAAGTAGAAGTAGTAGTAGATGAATGGAAGATATTGTTGAATGGTGATTAATAGTGGAGCTAGTGTCCATACCTTTTGATACTTATTGATTGTGAGTAGCAGTGCAAGGTTAGTCTGAGCCTAGATTGCAAGTGTTTAACTTCTATTGGAGATGTCCATTTAGCTTGCGCCTTCAAGGGGTGTATTTGGATGAATATTGACAATGTGAAAATCATTACTACATCCTTAGAAGCAAGCACCCTCCTATGCCTAGTTGACATGGTGAAGCAAGGATTAATTAGACGCTCACCCCATCATCAACATTGTCTGACATTCTTAGAGTTAGATAGCTTTTATTTCTTTGCAGTTGTTTGTTTGGAAGCGTTTGAAAAAGTTAAAGTCAAGTTGAGATCCATTGAATGAACAACATAAGTCCCTTTGTGATAACTACCATATCACATCATAAAACTTAGTGAAAGTCCACAATAAGAAGGAACCTTGAGGTTGTCTCATTTGATCACACACAATTCATCTACATTGTTTAGCATATGAGCATCCTTATTCAAGAGAGAGTTGGAGATTCAGTGTTTCATTTCCGAATACTAAGTATTCGAGTTTGCATGTTGTAGTGGAGCAAAACTCACATCAATAGGAAGGAACACAAGCTCCCTTCTCAAAGGGAGAATCTTGGAGAGTATCCAAAGTCTTGCATTGGTCATTGGTGCTAGGTATTTTCTTCTATTTGTAGATGACTTCAATAGGAAAATGTGGGTGTTTGATTTTGCCTTTAGGAAAAACACCCATATTTTCCTTCTGAAGTCATCTACAAATAGAAGAAAATACCTAGCACCAAAGACCAAAACCGACATTTTCCTACTGAAGTCATCTACAAATAGAAGAAAATACCTAGCCCCAATGACCAATGAAGTATTCATTGGTCCACAAACATCTGCATGAACAAGCTGCAAGACTTTGGATACTCTCCAAGATTCTCCCTTTGAGAAGGGAGTTTGATGTTACTTCCCTACATGGCAAGCTCCACATGCTCCATGTATATGCGACTAAATCTCAAGTAAACTATTTACCAGATTCTACTCAGCCAACTAAGAGAGATATGATAAGTTGACGTGTCCATACTGTTGATGCCAAAGAGCACTAATGGAAGAACTCACCGTGGCCATTGCAAGCTCCTGAGACTCTCTAGTATCAATAAGGTGAAGTAATCCATGATCTTTGAGGCCAACTACAATTGTTTCTTGAACTCGATCTTCAAGGCCAACTTCAATTATTTTCTTGAACTCCTTATCAATAATGTGACACTTGTGCGCACTAAAGATTATATCCAACTTTGGACAATTTCACATAATTTGTCTCACAAAGAGCAGATTAAGCTCCATGTCCAGGAACAAAATATACGTTGAGAAACTTTAGATTTCTTCCACCAAATGTAATCTGAACATTTCCTTTGTTGACAACTGTATACTCTTCACCTCTGTCGAAGATCACTAAATTGGAGCAAGCCATGTACTCCGTGAACCAATCTCCTAGAGAAGCTAGATAATTAATGTAAAGTGTTGAGAAGCTAGAGAATTAATGTACCAGGCAGCTGTTTTGACATGATCTACTAGTCTTTTGGCCATAAATGCACAAAAGTTAGACTCCTACTCAATATGCTTTGCAACAACATGGGCCTTCTACTTCGGCCCTCCCTGGCTAGATTTTTCACCAATCAACTGTTTCCTAAATTTGTTCTTCATATGACCAAGCTTACCACAATAATAACATGTGATAACCTTCTTGGAACTCTCCTCAGGTCTGCCTTGTCTTTTTTGCTTAAAGGACTTGCCTTTGACTTTGACTTTGGTAGTAAACGCTTGTTCTTGAGTGGCTAACTAGCTGCTACTCTGAAACTGTTATTTCCACCTACCCTATTACAAGAGCCTATTGCATAGTTCATCAAACTTTGGATCAACATTGGTCGACGTAATGTTGAGTGTTTCGATGAAGTGCTTGTAGGATCATGCCATCAATAGCCTCCAGTTGATCGGGAATATCCTTGATCTTTATAAGATGCTCCTGCAAAGACACATTGTCGTCCATCATAATGAAAATAGCATATTCTTTAGGAAGAATGCTCTTCCATTGTCTAATTGTTCATGGAGATTCTTCAGATGCTTTGGAATCTCCACAATCGTCTTGCTAGAAAACAATCGTAGTGGAGTCAATATGATGGTTGAGACCTTTCCCTTTGATCTGGATCTGTCTTTCTTGATTCACCTATAGCCAAAAGTTCAAATGAGTGCCCTCCCTTAGGTCTCGATCTCATCATTTGTAAGCCAGTATGCAAATAGTTGGGTACTCATCCTCTTCCAAAGCATTTCAATCTATGGGTCCAACCTCTAGTTATTGTGCATTTAGCTAATCAATACCTACCTTATTGTGATTGACTCTTGCTTGTCCAAGTTCTTCTGCTAAATTTATCTTATCATTTTGATTTATGTCAATATCTTCTAGCAATTCATTTACTATCTTTCTTACTCTTACGTTTCTTTATTCTTAGTTTTTCCTCCCACTCACCAACACCAACACCAACCTACTTGACACATTCTATTAGACTTCCTCTAGTTTCCCATAATTTTCAATTACCAAATACCCATACCCCATTGCTCTCATATAGATGAACTTGAATAATAAGCCAACAAAAGAAATCACCTTTTACCAATTCTCCATCTCCTAAACTTCCAATGCAATCCTCTAAGACATTTTAGATTGACAAGATTGATGTTTAAATTTCTTGAAAGAATTTTCTTAATTAATGTTTAATCTTTCCTTTTTGCTTGTTGAAATAATCATCGTAACTATAGATATTAAGAAGATTACTAAAGATTAGGCATTCTTAATTAAAAATAAAAGAATCTGCTGATCTTATATTAACACGTGAATGCAACCTTCTCATGAAGATAAGAATAATCTACCAGACCATGCAGTTTGATTAATATGATCCCCCATTAATTTTTAGTTTTAATTTTCCTATGATAGGTGCATAAGAGATCAAACAATACAGTTACTAGAGTTTGTTGTGTACCTTTGTTGACCTCATTTCACCAGAGGAACTTATATTAGTTATGGAGAGTTGCACCTTCCCAACACATTCATGTTTTTCGTTGTATATAGGCCACCAACGAATTTTATCATTCTGCAAGCAAGGCAAAGCTACTCTTAAAAGAAAACATATAAATAAATAAAAAGGTTTGGATTCCAAAAGATTCTAGTAAATGTAATACTAAAAATTAACATGAAAGAGAGGACATACTGGATCATCGGTTATAGAAGCAATCTTTATCCAACTTCGACCATAAGCATTTCCCTTGCAATTTTGAATCTCCACTATAAGAACATCTCCTTGGCTCTCAGGAAAGCTGAATTCAGAACAAACAAACCACAAAACAAAACAAAGTTCTTGGGATAATTGAAGATAATGCAAGTTATGAAAGAGAATACGCCTTTTGAATCTTTGGAAAGTTGCTTGAATTAATACATGTTTTCAAATTAATATAAAAGAATATGTGACATGTGATTTAGAAAAGTTTAATAAATAAAAAGGCTGACAAAGGAATGAATGCTTGTAAGAGAAAATTAGAGAGAAAGTGAGTCCTCTTACAATGTATGATTATCACCAGATCCTGGTTGCATCCACACAGCTGGCCCGGGCTGCATCAATGAAGCCTCTTCTTCAATTAAGCTCTTCAGCTGAAGCAAGCATGAAAAGGTTTCTGTATAAAAACCATTACAAACCACACCAATCGATATCATGGATAAGTCTAATTGATCATTTCAGAAATAAATAAATTGAAGTGCAGTTTATGCTCCAGAATATATTATAGTGTTTTGGAAACAAGAAGAAAGAAATCATATTTTTTAAGTTTCATTGAAAACTGTATGATAAAATATTCGCACATACCTTAGAAGATCTGTATAAAAAAGTGTATTAAGTTACAAGTGCTCAACAAAATAGAAAGCAAGCAATCAGAAAATATCCTTATTTTGAACCCATGCAAAACAGGATTTTGAACAATGCATTTCACAAAGGTTGAAATCTATCTCATGCTACAAAAGAATATGAGAAACTGGTACCTTGTGTTGTTTCCAAAGGTGTGCTGTTGCAAAGTGTATTCACGCCCGCTTTTATCATCCCAGATAATTGTCGTACATACTGTGCTCCAGCTTGCATATACGCAGCGCCACGTTGTGAGTAGGTTGAATGAAGAGGTGCATTTGGTACAACATGAACTGTTTTCATTGATAACCATCCAGCCGAAAGAGATGATCGCATGTTAGAAAAATGTTTACGCAGCGATTTAAAATGTTGAAGGATTGGTCCGGCACATGGAAAATTGCATTTGGAAGGCACCCCAAACTTTATCTTCACTTTATGCACTGCTTTCAGACCAGTATACAGTTGGATTAGATTTCATCCTCTAAATGCTATGTATCTTAAAAGCATTAAAAAACACTTGATCGTGAAATCCTTTTGCTGGCCTGAATTACAGGCAAATTTTGGATATTATCATACAAAAAACACTTACATCTGAAAAGAAAGACAATGATCACACATTTTCTATATTATTTTAAAGTACTGTAAAGCTGCTCCAAATTTATTTTTTTTATCATTCAAAAAACACGTATATCTGAAAAGAAAGACAATGATCACACATTTTCTATATTATTTTAAATTACTGAAAAGCTGCTCCAAAAATTACTGAAAAGCTGCTCCAAAACTTATTAAGAAATTTTAAAATTTCTAATTTTCCAAACTGATTAGGAATAGAACTTTAGAGGATAAATAGTGTTGACTATTCTTAGATCCAATGTCCTTGCGTATATAATAATTTTAATGCTATAATAATGTAATGCTTAACAAGTCAGAGAAAGGAAATCCCTAGCAAGAACTCATGCAAACCAGCAAAGCTTTAAATGAGGATTGAACAGCCCATCTCTTAGATAGCCCGAGCCTGGGAACAGCCAAATATTGAATGCACTCATAAGGAAAACACATAATTTGTCATATTCACTTAAATTGTTACTTATCATGTATAAAAGAAATATCAATTTTTTTCCAAAAATTTTAAAGAATAGGATTTTGGAGAGTGAATATTGTTGAACTTAATAAATCCCAATGTTCTTGGGTTTCCAATAACATTCCTGTATATAATAAATTGTATGTTATCGTAACATAATACCCTAACAGGACTCACAAAAAAAAATGTCTATCAACACCCACTGCAATCCCATGCAAACCAACATAGCTTTAAATGAGATCAAAGCCATACCTTCCACCTTAATTTTCTCCATAGATTTTTTGAGTCTAGGTGCAGCAGTCTCCTCAGAACTAGAAATAGGTCCATTCATCAATAACTCCTCTTCTGGTTGCAACAAAACTTTTTGCAATCTGCAAGAACGCCAGAAATATAAATTAGCAAATTAACAAGACTTTTTGCAATCTGCTAGATCCCCGGAAATATAAATTAGGAAATTAACAATCATTGCAAGTTTGTGATGACCATTAAACCCACCACGCATGGACAGTTCAAAGAAAATCTTCATTTTATGACTTATCACATAATGTAATTGTGCTTGTTTAAAAACATTGCAGACAAGGATTATACATCAAAATTACTCTCCAAGAATTCAATCAAAATTGGTTGTTATAAAGGTTTAATGTTTTCTGGGCCTCCGTGATTTTATGTTTTTATACTGTATAATAAAATTGATATCATATATTTCAGAGAAAGACAAAACAGAAAAAAGGCAACATTATTGTTACAACATACCCAAAAGCATTACGTAAAACAGCACACTCATCATTAAGGAACTCGGGAGCCTCCATGCAGCCTGTGGCCCATGCACGCAAACACAGTCGGATACATGCTTCATAAGCTAGGAAAGCCTGCCAAGCACCATGGCCACTGTAACACAAAAACATAATCACCTTCTCAAGCAAAACAAATCAAATGATATCATGCAGTGAAGTTAATAAGTAGTCAAGACAGAGACAGCTATGCATGCTATACATAGCATGCATATGAACTACATTTATTTAATTTCTAAAAGTCCATGGTGGCTTTAGTAGCAAGGAATGAAATTTGAAAAGAAAGCAACTCACCTGACAAAAAAAGTTGGGGGACTCAAAGAATTAGTTTGTCTGCATGAAGTCTGCACTTCCCCTTCCTCACAAGCAGACCTGAAATAAACAAACTGTCAATTGAGAACTTTATCTTCCATTGTTAGTAAGTTGTAACTCTAACCGTTCAACTCAAAGCTCTATGCTTATCATCTCTCATTTGGAGCATGTCAACATGTCAACCTGGTCATTTAGATTCTATGATTACATGATCAAGAAAAAATGTGGGTATTTCTGATTAATTACCCTATACATTTATCATTTGGTTCTGGTACACTGCAATGCTTTTGATCTGTACGTATGTCATGTAATGGGCTTGACTCTCTTGACCTCTGTCTCCAGCTATGCTTTGAGTCAGTGTTAAGAGCACTTTCTTCAGTTATTTCAGTTTCGGGCGCAAACATTGGTGGTGCACTTGGTGTTCCTGTTTCTGACACGCTCCTGGGTTGGGGTTCAGGAATTTGAAATTCCTACAAAAAAACATTAGTTAACCTAGTATATCAGAATCAAATGAAAATTAATGGATTGACCATAATTAACAAATTAAATGACAAAAGTGAAGAAGGTATGCAAAAGTACTTGATCTTCACATCACACTCCGGTGGCCATGGTTTGGCTTCATGAATGATACTTTGGGTCATCTTCTCATAGAAGTATTACTGAAAATCATTCTTATTTTGAAGATCAAACAACCCTTATTGCATATCACAGAGTAAAAGGAAAAGCTTGACCTCGCTGAAATGATCTAGACATTGGCTCCCTGTCCTTAGAAACATTAACCCAAAGCCTAAGTTTTTGTGTGCAGTTGAAACGGGTGTTTGGAATGGTAAAGCATGTTTGTGATTGCAAACAAATGACCACATGATCAAGAACATAGGTCGATCCACCTCAAAACCTATTTTATGTGTGCAGGTGAAAAGACTTGATGGCATTTCAAGTAGTAACCGTAAGTTTGTAATTGCATACAATGCCAACGTGACCAAGCATTTCATGACATTTAAAACAGCAATCCTAAGTTTCTGATTGAAAACAAATGCAACCAGATGTAATCAAACACACATTTGTCTCGAACAGGAATAGATACAGAGAACAGAAAAGGAAGGATAACCTCTGCTAACCTTTTTATCTTCTTGTCTCTTTTCTACAAAGCCAGTAGTCGGTTGAGCGAACTTCTCTTCCTGATAGAAAGTGGAATATTCCTCATTCTCCCTGGACAATTCCTTAGGACTTCCAATATCCTCCGGAGATGCAGCCAAAGATTCTCCATGTTGAATAGGGTCTACATTCATCTTTGCTCCACCATGACCACTCCTAGATTCCAACACAGAAACAGGGTCTGGACTCAACTTCTGCAGTCGATCATATCTATACCGGCAGTTATACTCATATGTGGTCTCTTGCAATGGTTTAGGATGAGCCTCAGTCATATAAACCCCATGCCCAGCACTCCCTCTATAATCATGATGCAATAGAGGGTTTTCTTGCAGATCAGACTCCACAGAATCCCCATCCTCACCAGAGGAATAATAAAGGCCATGCTCGGGGGCAGAACCGACACTCTCATCGTCATCCACGTCCAACACAACACTGCCCTCCAAATGTGAGGAAAAATGAAGGGGGTCTAGAAGCCCTGAACGGTAGTGAATTGGTGGCAATTTTGTGACAGGAAGTCCCCAGTTCCCGGCCTTACCAATAGATGCAGCATTATATATCAAGGGATCAGATGCAAGATTGGGGCTGATGTTTTCAGAGGAATATAAAGTGGGTTGGACATCCACACCCTGTTGGTCTCAATCAAACGTCTTTAATCAGCATATCAACCGTTTCAATGAAAAATTAACTGGGTGCTTCAAATTCCATACCCTGTTTGGTGAGAGGTAAAATAAAATTGCAAGAAATGGGAATTCGGTATAGTTTTGAACACTTACCTCTCGGACCCAATTGAGAGCAGTCTCATCTAGGCCTTCAGTAAACATATTCTTCTTCTTGTCCGCAAAAGCCGATATAATGTGAAGCCCCGGAAACCAAAAGCTTGATTTCAATCCGTGTTATCTGCCACTGCAATCAGCAAGTTTTTCGTTGAATGCAAGTGTACCCTGCCTTATTCAATTTCTGTAATGAATAAGAGCAGGGCATTACGGATTCCTTTGCAACGGCTCTTTTTGACGATTTTCAAATTAAAATAATTTCTTATAACCTCGCTTCAGGTGGAGCCTATAGTTTCTGGCGTCCAACTTTCTAATATCAACGGTCATGTTTGTTAAAGTTTTAGCTCGGTTTTACACATTTACAATTCCCTATTTTATCTTCTGCTATTTTTTCTAGATGTCTGAAATGTTAAATAGTATAAAGAAAATAGCATCCTTCTTTTGGAGTGAAATGAAATGGAAGTTTTTAACGATGTCTATGATTACGAGACTAGATAGCTTATGGGATTTAGGAAGCGGATTTTATCAATTATTTCTTATTATTTTATAATTCTTTGTTGATCTTGTTTTTTTAAATATATAATAATTCTTTGTTGATCTTGCTTTTTTAAATATGGATTTTGATCATGCAAGTTGTCATTTTTGGTATCTTCTCTTATTCAAGCAAGGTTACTAAAGATCTATCTTTTAGCATATCTGTCTAATTGTACTAGATATCTTGTATGCCTTAAATTCCATGATGACCTATCATTTTTCACTAATTCCCATAAGTAGTAACAACAAAGATTCATTATGCTTGTTTCTTTAAAATCTAATGTTAGCGTTTAAGTAGTATATTTGTGTATATGAGTTGAAATATAGTTTATATTTTATGAATTTAGAGTATCTACTTATTTGTGGTTTGAATCTATCTTTTATTTGTATTATTTTTTATTTAGGGTTAAATTTGTTAAGTATCAAATTAAATTAGTTTAAAATTATGGTTATTATTGCGACCTATAAATTTTTAACTTTGAATTTAATAATGAGTCCACAATGACTCCCTTTAGACTAGTTTTTGGACATCAACTCGAATGTGAAATATTGAAATTGTGGCAGTTGGGGTATTGCATAAAAGGACAAACTTGAATTCTTTCAAGGATACCTAAGATCTTATATTAACATGAGAAATTTGCATTTCAATAAAGCATAATATAAATCATTGCATTAGCATCTAAGAACATAAAGCATAGGCATTTTTCATTTCTACTTGTGTCTTCCAACATGTTCAAAACTATTAGATTAAACTAAAGGTTTGACTAAAGTAAAAAAGGGGGACCAAATTATTTCTTGATCTATCACACGCCCTAATGGTGTCTTAAATACCACCAAGCTCATACAATACAATCAAATAAATAATTGAAGACCAAAAATATTAGGACTAATGTCACAACAAAATTTCAAAACTACAAATATTAGGTTAAATCCATAGGTTTAGAGATCATTATAGTTTTAGTAAACCTAGAATGAGTGTAGAACATATTTTAGTCGATTTGAGTGTTACAATTTCAAACCTGATAGCAAAATCAAGATTAGATTACTAAGGATAAAGTTAGAACAAAGTATTATCTTCATACACATGAAACAAAGCACCCTAATCATTCTTGTTGATTTGAAAAAAGAACAGTTTGCTAGCAAATTTGTCTCATATCCTTAGTATTGGCTAGTTTCTTAACTAGTTGCTTTATTTAATTACTTAGCCTAGATATTTGAAAATAAAATATTTATTGATTTTCAAAAGAATATGTTATGAAATATGATTAATTTATGCCTAATGACTAATTTACACCTAATAAATGATAAAAAAAGAATGTAATAATCACCTTCAAGTTGAGATTCATAAATGTGAACAAAAAGTTAGAAGATGTGTTGCACTTTAATAATACACTCAAACAATGATCATGTGATTTTCATGGATCCCTCACATAATCATGGTAAAGAAAATATGTCCAATCAAGGGAATACCTCAAACAATAATGGTAATTATACAAATATGGCACATGATTACATCGCTAACCGAATCCACCATTTTGATAACCAAGTGTCAACTATTATCATTAAGAATAAGGATCTTGAATGTGCAGTAGATACCTGTAGAATCAAGGTGACTCTTCAAGGAGCCAATTCAAAAGCTCAAATGCCAAGTCAATAAAACCTCATAGACTTTTGGGTGAAAACGCCCACATAAATATACATTCTCTAGAGATTTTACACATGTCCCCTACACATAAAGTTGTTGTAGGCCAAGCTCTTCAAGATTTCTTTGTACATGTTGGTCCATAAATTTTGACCGATTTTAAGCCATGGTGGGACATATTACATTGTGCCACCATTTTACATTCAAAGATATAGATATCTCATCTTATAAGTCCACCCACATTGATGCTCTACACTTAAAAGAATTCATACACAATCATATAAATATAGGTTCGAGTGTGGATAGATGATGAAGAAAGCTTTATTATTTTCACTTTAAATTGGTCAAAATACTGTGATACTTTAAGGCATTTGTTGATGCAACAAAGAAGATTTTTAGAAAACCCCATGATAATGTGAAACATCCTTTTGAGGGTATAGTTACACTTCCCATTTTAGTTGTTCCAATAATAAAAGATATAATGTTTTAGTCTCAAATATTGATCTTCTTCTCCTTGATCAAACATGGATGCATACCATGCAAGTTGTTCCATCCACTTTCCACCAATGCCTTAACTTTACCTCTAATGGAAATGACATAATAATTTTAAGCGATCATGATCTCTTTCAATAATGCACCAATTTTAAAGGAACACCCTTATGTCGAGTTCTCATTTATGGTGAAGCATCAACCTCTTCTTAATATTCTTACATAGACCCAAGTTCATTATCTAATCATTCATCTCATCTACTTCCAATCCTAAGGTCAAGGTCCAAGTCCTAAACAAGGGTTGTTGATGGCAATGACATCAAAGAATCCTTGTGCATAGGTAAGTTACTATCATTGCCTAGATAATATAGAATACTTCGCCAAATACAACAAGATTCAAAGGTTGTTATTAATTATGCATGTCCACTACTTTCACAAAGTGGGGAGATCTCCATAAGAAAACCATAGAATATGTATCCCAATGGCTATACAAAGATAAGGAAGATGGAAAATGTATCAAACTACTTATTAAAAAATATGGTAAAGAATTCCCTATTATGGAATAGATGGGATACGATGGTCATAGTGGTATTGAGCTTTAAAAATAAGGTAAATAAAGGAACCTAAACAACCTATTGGAAATCCTAAGTACAAAGGTCTTGATTCTAACTAATTGAAGCATATGTTCTCTTGTACTAAGTTGAATGTTGGTGAGGAAGACGATGCTTCTCTCATAGACAAGTTTTCTAATGATGGTACTAATGAAGACTACTAGAAGAACACATCAATATATTTTGGCAAGATTCTACGATATTCACATTAACCTCTAGATTTATTTCCTTTACACAATTAGTGATAACCTTCCTTTAATCCATCTAAATTTGATTGATTTGGATTAATGAGGACCATTGAGTTTGGATTTATTTAAAAATAATGAATTTATCATTGAGTTTATGTAATTTCAATAGGGTATAACCTTAGGTGATAATTAGGTAGGATTTACTATATAATATATTGATAGTGCAGCAAACTTTAGTGAATGTGTTAAACCTTTTAGTCTCAAAAACATGAAAATCAATAAATGGTCTCCTGGTGAAAACTAAAAGTCACTTCTAGACCATGAAAAGGTAAAAATAAAGGGTGTATTTGAAGGTGAAAACCTTTTGTTAGGTAGCTAAATATGGAAGGGTACCTAAAGACAAAAATATTAATGCAGTCCCTACAAATCAAGAGAGGTCACCAATTCTTATAAAAAAAAATAACAAATCAATATTAGCATATCAGAAGGTTCTAGAATCATCTATTTTGTTGCATCCTTTTTACAGATATCTAGGAAGATGATTTCATCAAGTTCTTCCAAGAAATATAAATCAAATTTTTATGGTCATATGTTGGTATTCTTGGAACCGATCTTGAGCTAGTTCTACATCATCTTATAGTATTTCTAGGTGCTAAGCGTATAAAACAAAAATTGAGGAAAATGCATCCCCAAATTATACTCCTCATCAAAGTGGAACTCCAAAAATTACTAGATGTTGGTTTTATCAAATCTATTAACTACTTTGAGTGGATTTGAGATTTAGTTTTAATTACCAAACTAAATAGGGGCATTCACATATGTAAAAACTTTAGAGATATCAACAAACCTTGTTCCTAGGGATGAATTTCCACTAGAAAACATTGATGCAATTATAGACCTCAAATATGGACATGATATTTTATCACTAATGGTTTGTTTTTTCAAGATATAGCCATATCAAAAGAACACCAAAATATCAACATAGGACATATTTCACATGTTTATGGGGAACCTATAATTGGAATGACATTCCCTTTGTTCTTAAGAAAGCTATGAATACTATCTTCCATGACTAATTCATAATCTTATGGAGACTGTCTTGATGATCTTCTACAAAAATCATTTGCAAGAGAGATTCATCTTTATGTGTTCAAATCTTCACAAGATTTGAGAAATGTAGTGTAAAATTAAATCTTAAGAAGTGTGTATGTGGGTTCACATATAGAAAACACCTTGGTTACTATATCATCCTAAATTGTAAGCACCTCATTTGTGTATAATTTGAGGATTATTTTGTGTCCACTTTAGTGTATTTTCTATGGTAGGACCTCATATGGCACTTAATGGATACCTAGATTCAAACATGGGTCCTCCATTCCTTTCAATATTGTTTAAAATTGAGACTGGCTCTTACTTATAAGTGTACTCCTCTCTTTTTCCTCCAATCCCATAACTCATTTCATCACCTAGGCCCTATATCTCTATGTATGGCCTTTGTGACCCCTCCTGACCTCGGATTGAGTTGTACTCAAAAATCTTGCACCTACCCTATTTTCCTAGTACCCTATTCAAATTGTATCTCATTCTCTTAGGTACATAACGTCATTGGCATTCTGTCCCTAAGGAATTTGGCCTGGAGGTCCGTGCCAAGGTTTTGGTATAAAATCCAGTCTCATGGTCATTTTGGTATCTCGATTCCATTATTATCATTCTATTATCGTGATCAAGCTATCAAGTGCAAGGAAGAAAGTTTAAGAGCCATCAAGTTATCAAGTACGATTACTCAAGATTATTCAATCATTGTTCTTCCAAGTATTCAAGGTGTCTTCTTCCATAGATCTATCTTCTTTCCCCCATTGGAAGCCAAGTAAAGGATTTTTTTTATCAAGGATGAAGATCCACATCCATTTAAGTCTTCTCTCTCTTCTCCCCAATCAAGCATTGTGGAAAATTACAGTTTATCAATTACATGAAGTTTTTTCTTTCATAATTTCCTTTTGGGTTTTTTTGTTTAGTCAAAGCTATTACATTAGCATATTTGATCACATTTAAAGAAGTATTTGCATTGTTAAGGTATGATATACTTCATTTTCTAGATTTAGGCTCTGCTACATGACAACACATTTTTTGTTATTTTATTTCATTTCAAGGTTGATTCCTAAACAGGGGTTTTATTGAGGAAAACCCCTTAATTCAACCTTCTTTCCCATTTTTCTATGTGTAGGAATAAGTTATGGAGCCACCAGACGAGAATTTAGAAGGTCAGATACAGTTGGAAGAACCTAGAAAATTCTAGTCAAAATTGTCAGGTACAAAATGCCATTGGCATTTTGTCCCCATGTACAAAATGAGTTTCATCCTATACCCTGCATTGTTAGCTCAAATTTCACCTATAGGTCAAATATGTGCTCTGGTTTATGTTTCTATACTTTTCTGCTCACTGTTTGTCTGTATCAATTTGTTTATCTTAGTTTTTCAGTAACTTGCATCCTGATCACCTTAATAAAATTATTACATCATTTTCATTACATCAATCACATATTTAGAAAAGGTCCATTGTCCCCTCTTAGCACTTGAGTCACCTCTTGAGCCTAATGGGGGCACCTTCCTTTTGAATGTGCAATTGAGAAAAGGAGAAGTGATTTACCTCATTTACATTGCTTCCCTTTTTATAATGTACATTTTGGTGAACCCGAATCCTCTTACATGCTTCTAATTTTGGTGTTATATCCCATTTACAGTGTGCTTGTTAAATTTCATTAACATTCATGGAGTTTACTAATTTATATTGATGTGTGACAACCTATGTTGTTACATTTCTCCTTCTCTTTATCAATCACATGGAGTGAGTCATAATTTCTTGCATTTCATGATGTTTGTATTCCTTCATTGTGTTCTTACATATGACATTATGAGATTATCAAATATCCCCCTTCCTTCAAGACATGTTTCAAGACTTTTATCAATATTTTATATGGTTTTATTATTCAAATTTTAACAAAATGCATGGAATATGTTGATTACATAAGGGCCTTTGTGGACAAATCTAAGGATAACACTAATATAAATCTTCCTAATCCTATTCCTATGATTCCAAATGATCATGATGATAGAGATCTAGCTCCTAATTATCCCATCTTAGTGAGACCTAGATCTCCTCTTCCTCAACCTACCTTAATGTATAGTCTTAGGGAGGCTAGTTTATGTCATTCCTTGGATGATCTTAAATAATTTTCCTTTTATCAAATCATTATATTTATAATCTTGGTTTTGAACATTTTCTTGATGATTTCTCTCAAAAAATATCATGTAGACAAGAAAATATTGATAAGCCTTCTTCTTCACCACCTAAAAATGACAAGAATAGTGATAGGACTTTTCCTAAAGAGAATATTCCTTCGTATACAACACATTTTCATAAAGCTCAAGATGAATCTCCTTCACCTTCTACATTGAAAGTTAATTAACTTGTGGGATATGACATTACTACTCAACAAGGTTATAATGGATTAGGTCTTGGCATTAATGAACAAGGTGTTAAGGTTACTATAGATCATCTTACACAATTCACTGGACATTATCTAGGTTTTATATCTCAAGATATTACTTCAACTTATTTCTCACAATAAAAACCTCCTCTTAACATTCTCTTACCAACACCATCTTTTGTTACATATCCTTTTGATGAATGTTTTTCTTTAGCTAAAAGAATATTTTGGAGAATTAAGTACGAACCTAAAATTCACATTCCTTATATAAATTTTCCAAAGAATCAAATTCCTAATAATGGTGAATTTATATGTCAATTTTATCATATAAATAAACATTCTCTTGCCGATTTATTGAATTCAGGCAATTTGCTCAATATTTGGTAGATAGATCCCTTTTGTCTTAACAAAGGATCTTATGCATTTTATTGATATCAAAGACATACCTCAGCATCTCCTTATCCTACTGTGTTTCTCTCCATTATGTAAATTTATTGGCTTGCATCATTGAGGGCTCTTTTATTTGCATAGTGTGCATTAAGAGCATCATAATAGGTGATTTTCCTTGATTCCTCACATTTGAGGGGTAAGGTTTCCTTATCTCAATTTTTTGTACTTTTAAAGGATCCATTATCTCTTTTTTGGTTACATCTTTTATACTATGATTTCCCTCTACACATGGAATTATTTGTTTAGGATTTTCTCTCTAATGAGATTGACGTCCTTTTTTACAAATCTCTTCCTTGTTTGAAAGTGTATCTTCCATAATTGATTTTTCCACTAAGTTTGTATAATGTGGTATCATTTCCTTATTTTCCTTTTTGATTTCCTCTTTATGGATTTGTATTTCTTTATGGTGGTACATCTTTTCTAGCATGAGATTCTTTGTTTCACACAAGATACTTACATCTTTGCTTAACAATCTTTTTTCATGCCTCAAATGGCATGTCTATCATAAAATGATGTTCCATTTTCAACTTGAATCATTAATTCCCCCTTTTTTGATGTGTTTCTCTTATAATGTGATTTCCTTTCTTGCATAAATGTGTTTTTCTTACATTAAGAAATTTACATCCTATTTTACAACTTATTTTTGCATGAAAGTGCATGTCTACTATGAGAAACTATCACTTAGGATGAACAATATATATTATATTTTAATTTTATTCACTCTTGGGGGGAAAGGTTCCATGTGCCCATCTTCCTTTTCCCTCTAAAATATACTTTCCTTAGTATAGTGGCATTTGTTTATCATGTAATATTATTTCCTTATAAGGGATTGTTTTGTTTTGATTTGAGATTCTCTCTTATGCAAGAGGTGTGTATCCTTGATCACAACCTCTTCCTTATTTGAAAATCTATGTTCATCCTTGAAAAAATCCCTTACTTTTTGGGCTTAAATTATGTCATCCTTCATCAAGAATCCATTTTTTACCTAACACTAGGGGGCTAAAAGGGTGCATTCTTGTTCTCTTCCCCTCTTTGTCTTGAAGATGTTATATTTATTCAAGAACTCCTCCTGAATTTAGATGTATTGAAAACAAGATCTCTTCCTTTCAAGGGTATCTTCCCACTTGTGAATATCCTTTCACAATTATCTATTTCCTCAGCTAACAAGATTTTTCACTCTTTGCTACGGTTATGGCATATGTTGTTTTTTAAGGATATCTTCTTGTTGTTGGAAGTAGGTATCCTTTCTCTCTTTTCCTTATGATTTCACCTATGCTATCATCATAAGGGGGAGCATTCATGTATCCTCCCTTGTATATTATTCTAATTTTTGTTTATTGATCCCTAAGGAAACAATGCTTTCCTTAGGACAAATCACCTTCTTCATACTTTTTTGGATCCCTTAGGAGACAATGTTTTCCTTAGGACTGATCCCATTTTTTAATCTCTTTGGAGACAATTATTTCCTTAGGCCTGATCATTTTTATATATCCACGCGGAGATAATTATTTTCTTAAGAATGGTCCCCAAAGATGCCCCTACACACAAATTTTTCTTTTAAGCCACCCCTGAGTGCAACATTTCAAAGTTGTCCCCATGCGCAAAATTGACAAGGTATAATTGAATAACATAGCACAACTTTCTAGACCATCAATTCTCCTTCCATCCTTCTTTGGGATGAGTAGAACTAGCATAACACATCTTTCTAGCCATTCTACTCTTCTCCTCCTCTTCTTCTTGCATGGATCACCTAGCATAATAAAACTTGCTACCCTCTTAGATTCGTGGCCGGTCTCTCTCTCTTCTTTCCATGCTCTCATAGCTATGCTAGTGGGTTAGATCATGGAGTTGTGTTCATAGTTGGCAGCGCTCTTTCTCTTTCTATGTGATCACTTATTCTCCTACAATAGCCTTCCAAACATGATATTAGTGGTTGGGATATTTTTAGTCGAGGTCTCTTCTACTAGTTGATTTGGATTTGTGTTTTTAATACTACCCTCTTTTTGTTGGTGTCTTTATCTTTTGTTTATTTTATTTATTTTTCTTGTGCCCTTGTGCATAGATGTCTAAGTTGAGATCCTTTGTTTGGGGGCTTACATCCTCAAACGTAGTGATGTCTTATCTCTTCACAATTCACCCATTATCCTCTCTCTCTCTCTCTCTCTCTCTCTCTCTCTCTCTCTTCCTTTATTGTGAGTATGAGTTTTTTTCATACTTTTGCTAAAGTGGGGGCTAAATGTACCATCCTAAATCTTAAGCACCTAATTTTTTGAGTATTATTTTTTGTCCACTTTAGTGTATTTTCTATGGTAAGACCTCATATGACACTTAATGAATACCAAAATTCAAATATGGGTCCTCCATTCCTTTCAATATTGTTCAAAATCAAGGTTGGCTCTCACTTCTAAGTGTGCTCCTCTCTTTTTACTCCAATACCATAATTCATTTTATCACCTAGGCCCTATATCTCTATTTGTGGCCTTTGTGACCCCTCTTGACCTCGGATTGAGTTGTACTCATAAATCCCGCACCTACCCTATTTTCTTGGCACATTGTTCAAATCTTCGCTCATTCTCCTAGGTACAAAATGTCATTGGAATTTTATCCTTGGGGAATTCGGCCCAAATTTTTCCCATAGGTTTGTGTTAGAATTTTGATGGTAAATCTAGTCCTGTGGTCGGCCTGTTTAATTTTTAATCCCCAAAATGATGCAAGGAGTAAATAAACACCATATCTCCTTGTTTTGGTATCTAGATTCCATTATTATCATTCCATTATCGCAGTCAAGAAATCAAGTCCAAGGAAGAAAGTTCAAGAGCCATCAAGTTATCAAGTACAAGCATTCAATATTCTTCAAGCATTCTTCATCCAAGTATTCAATGTGTCTTCTTCCATAGATCTAGATTATTTCCCCCATTGGATGGCAAGAAAAGGATTTTTCTATCAAGGAAGGAAATTCACAACCATTCACTTCCATTCAAGTCTTCTCTCTCTTCTCCTCAATCAAGCATTGTATGTGGCAAATTACAACATTAATTATATAGGGTTTTATCTTTCATTATTTCCTTTTGGGTTTTTGTGTTTAGTCAAATCTATTATATTAACATATTTGATCACATTTAGATAAGTGTTTGCCTTGTCAAGGTATGATATACTTCATTTTCTAGATCTAGCCTATGCTACATGACAACACACTTTTTTTTATTTCATTTCAAGGTTGTTTCCTAAGAAGGGGTTTTACATAGGAAAATATCTTCATTCAACCTTCTTCCTCATTTTTAATGTGCAGGAACAGGCTATTGAGCCATGATTAGGAAGATCAGAAACAGTTGGAAGAACCCAAAAATTTTAGTTAAAATTGCTAGGTATAGAACACAATTGGCATTTTGTCCCTAGGTACAGAACGAGTTTTACCCTATACCTTTCATTTTCAGCTCAAATTTCACGTACATACTAGATTTATGCTCTGCTTCCATTTCTATACTTTTCTACTCACTCCATGTTAGTATCAATCTATTTTTCTCAATTTTTCAGTAGCTTGTCTACTATTCACCATAATAACATTATTACATCATTTTCATTCCATCAATCACATATTTAGAAAAGGACCATTTTCCCCACTTAGCACTTGAGTTACCTCTTGAGCCTATTGGGGGCATCTTCCTTTCGAATGTGCAATTCAGAAAAGGTGAAGTAATTTACCTCATTTACATTACTTCCCTTTTTATAGTGTATAGTTACATTGTTCCTTCATATGCATAGAGGTGGATTTAGTGAAATTTAAAGCAATAATTTATATGCCTCTTTCAAATGATTTCATTCACTCATGAAGTTTTCAAGGGAATATATAGCCAATCTTAAGATTCATTGCCTCGTTAGCTAATAAATTCTATTCCTTTCAACATCTTATTCATAAAGGTGTCACAATCAAATGAGATACAAAATATCAAGATGCTTTTCAATAATTAAAAGGTTACTTTCTCTCACCTTTAGTACTCATGCAACCAAAGAAAGGGAACTACTAGATTATTATATGTTTTTGCAACATCTTCTTTAGGAGCTCTTTTAGCACAACATGATTATTTAGGGAAAGAGAAATTTATTTATTAGATCAATCATACTTTAGTGGGATATGAGCTAAATTATTCATCTATTGAGCATGCATGCTTGGTTGTTTTTAAATTCCCAAACAAAGTTCATTGCCAAAATTGATCCCATAAAGTACTTATTAAGAAAATAAACAGTTACTAAGAGATTAACAAAATGTGTCATGGTCCTTTCTAAGTTTGACATTGGATATTTTGATAGAGAAAGAAATCAAAGGATAGGATATAGTTGATCAATTAGTAGATACACTTACTATAACAGATCATCCCTTGGTATCGTATTTTCATGATGAATCAATATTCATAACAACCTCTTTAATTTCATGGAATTATACTTTGATGGATCATATGCTCAACATGGTTCTAGAGCAAGAGTCTTATTTATAACCCCACAAGGTTACTACATTCTTAAATTATACCATCTAGATTTCCCTTACACTTTCTCTTGTACAAATAACATTGTTAGATTTAATGCTTTTATAATTTGACTCTGAATGACAATAAAAAGGAAAATCAAGGAACTACATGTCTGTGGTGACTCTTATCTGGCACTAAGACAATTCAATGATGAGTACCTCATTAAATATTTAAAAACTCCTATTATACAATAAAATGGTGGAGAATTTTAATAAATATATTACATCAATAGTATTTGAGAAGATCCAAATGGTGAATAACCAAGTATCATATTATATGACTCTTATTGGATCTCTTCTTGACATGTTACATGATATATGCAATATTGTGATTTCATAGTAGAGAAACAAATTGATCCCAACATTTTATGTTCTTGATATTGAATTCGTGTGTGAAATCATTGGTCTTGAATCCATTTGGTAAAAAGATATATAGAACTACCTCAATGGTCATATCCTTCTATTTGACTAATCCAATATCCAATAAAAAGAATTTATTTGCCAAACATCTGAATACATTATCATCAGTGATACCCTTTACTAAAGGAGTCTCAATAGTATCCTCCTTAGGTTTCTTGACTTGACTAAAGAACAAACTACCTGACAAGAGGTTCACACTGGTATATACGGGGTTGATTATAATGGTTTTACCTTATCTATGAAGATGTTATGAATAGATTATCATTAGCCTACCATGTAATGTGATGCACAATATTTTGTAAAGAAGTGCCACCGATCTCAAATACATGGAGATTTCATTCATGCACTAGCGAAAGGGATTTCAACAATTCATTTTTATAGATATTTTCCTAGTTTGAACTCAATCTTGTTAGTGTCTCTCCCATTGATAGTTTTCTCAGGTTATTATTATAATTTTGGTTTTGGTAGTGTGCCCTTTTGAATGTTTCACCTGCTACTTATTGATCTTAGATTTTTGGAAAAGGGGAATCACCACCCCAAGGATTGATGAAATCTCAAGGAGTGAATCGGCCCTTGCATTGCCTCACTAAACTAGCACTTTGTTAGCTGGGGTGATTAATTATTTAACTAAGATTAAGTTTAAGTGAATGCAAGATAAACCAAAATAGAAATAACTCTACTCTACAAACTAATTAAAATATTTTAATTACTCAAAAGTAAAGAGAAGCTACTCAGGATCAACTGGTGAAATTCGCTAGCTCACTATCTCAAATGTCTGTGCAAGTCCAGGACTACAAAAAATATTTGGGATGTTAGTGTACTGCACATGTGTCCCATACAAATAGATTAAATTTCAAGACCAAAAAGGTACAAGATCTAAAATTATGCTAACATAATTTAAAAGTAAAAAAATATAACTAACAGAATGTAAAGGATAGAATAAAATAACTATTGTAGGAGAGAAAAGGGAGGAATGAAACCTTGTGAAAGGAGGTAGAAGAATACAAATATCACCAAACCATTTCCTCCTTCAAAAAATTCAAAGCCACAAAGTTGGAGTTTGATAGGTTAAAGGTGAAACTGAGCTTACATGTGTGTGATGGAGAGTTCTAAATTTGCAATATAATGAACAATGAGCTATAAAACTATCAACAATGATGGAGGGAGAGATCAAGAAAGTTTCTAGGATGATAATAAATATTTGAATGAGTAAAATTATGCCGAGAGAGGGAACAAGGCCAAACTAATGGGTTTACAACATTAGCAATATATTCCTCACATTGGTGGACTATCCAGGGACATGTCAAAATAGAAGGTGTAAACATCCCAATGACCAACTTCACTATCCATATTTTTCATATGAATGCATGTAACATGAACATTTCCATAGCATTTATGTGTCCTAAATCTATACCATCCTAAAATCACATTACTATGTGATTCTCCATTTAGCTTGGGCCCATTTTAGCATGTATAGATTTCTACATTACTTTTTGATTCTCCTACCTCAATTTCACTTATCATTTCAATATTCCTACTCTAATTGGGTCCTCTCATCCAAATTTTGTGTCCTTTTGGTGGGACCAAGTCATTTTAGATGACTTGGTTCCCGATATTTGCCTTAAATTTTAAATTGGGGGCAGGTCTCAATGGATTTGTGGTAAATCTGAATTCTATTCGGTCTTGTTCAAGTTTTTAGCTCTACAATTCTTATGGGAGGTATACAATAAATCTACCTCTTCTCATTTTAATAATCAATTAATCAACCAAACATTCATAACTACAAGCAAGCACAGGAATACCTCAAGAAAAAGATCAAGATCTCCATCATTTCAAGCATCCAAGGCATTTCCAATTCAATACTCTCACATGAAGAAAGCTTCTCTCTCTCATTGAAGTTCAAGTGGAGGATTCTACCAACAAGGAATAAGATCATAATATCATCTACAAGATTTCAAGCATCTAAGCATTCAACTCCTCAAGCCATTCTTCTTTCTTTCCATCAAGCATTGTGGAAAACTATAAACATTCATTGTGCAAGGTATGTCTTTCATCATTTCCTTTTAGGTTTTTGTGTGGAATCAAGCTATTGCATCAAAAAATTTGATCACATTCAAAAAATTATTACACCATCAAGGTATAAACTACTTCATGTTTCAAATCTAGCTTCTACTTTGAGTCAACACACTTTTATTTCAAGCATATTTAAATTCAATATCAAGGTTGATTCCTCAACTAGAGTTTGACTAAGGAAACCCCATCTCTACACAATATTTTCTCTCATTTCTTTGCACGAGAATAAGTGGAGTAGATTTTGTAACCGGATCTAGATAATGTAGAAGCTTGCATACAATCTGTTGGTGCTCAAATCAATAGATTGGATTTCCTAAGGACTTTCCAATCCAATGGTGGGAAACCCAAGTGACTTGGCCAACTACGAAGCTTCAACTAAGAAAAGTTGAAACTTCTGCAATTCTGGCTCTGCAAAACCAAGGTTGGTAGGCCTATACCTTGACTTCTCCTTCAAGGCTTTTTATGGCAGATGAGATACACTTCAAAATTCTCTTTCAAGTATGGAAGGGCACTTTGAAAGAAATCAAATTGTAATATATACACATGAAACTGCAAAAAATGAATGCTTTGTGAGATTTGTAAGAATGCTTTATAAGAATATATATATAAATTAATGAATGCTAGAATATCTCAACAACATAAAACAATGAACCAAATTATTATATTAAAAAATGAATTAGATCAGTGCCTGCATCAACTTGGGCAATAGAGTCAATAAAATTTCAATCCTATGTATAACTATGCAAGACAGTATATATACCAATACCATCAACTATTTGAATGTTATAGATGCAAAGAGATTGAGCCTCTTTATATCATTGTTAGTTCAAATGAATTTAACTCATATGGTTGGGAGACCAATTGAATAAGAAGCCAGAAACACTGACTTTTCACAAACTCCTTGGTGATCAAACAATGATATAAGACATATAATATCTCTACAAAAACATATCTAAAATAGAAATTGAAATTCCTTCAATAATTGCAAAGGACTAACTGAAACAAATTAAACCCTTTTACCACGAGTGAGACAAAAACACTTATCTTTTATTGATTTTGAAAATTGGTACATTTGAGTCCACTTTGTAGTTGTGATCAAAACTAGAACAAAATAATAATGACCACCCATTTCCACATGGCCTTGGTATCCCTATTATTATAAAATCCAAGGGATGCATACAAGCTTCAGACCGATGTGCCTCTTGATAAATAAAACCTAATCCTGTGATGAACAACTGAACATTAGTTACATTGAGGAATGATTAATCATGCTTTACAAATGATTATCGACCATAAGGAAAACAAAACAATAATCACTTAACAATCCAGAATAATGATAACTTTCCAAGTCCTTATATCATGTATGATATAACAAAGATTCTTCATTATGATTATCATAATACTTTGACTACATGCTCATATACATATATATGCTCCTAAGAATGGATATTAACTCTGATATGTCAAAGAGCTTTATCATTGAGAATAAAAATGTCAACGCTATCGACCACCCTTTGGTATCCTTACTTTCTCGTGCATATTACTTAATGAATGTCTACATATGATCATCCTTCAGTATTTCACAAACATTGCATTACCTTGTTCGGAAAATGGATACATGTTTTCACCACCTTCGAAACCCTACATGCATATGATAATGACGTATCAAATTATAATAAAAAACCCTAACATATATAAAACATAATCAAAGTATTATTAATCTATAAATTAAAATAACATAGAAAACCCCTGTCGACATTGTAACCCAAGCCTTCTGCCCTTTTGACCATCGAAGACACGTTTCAACAACGTGCATTGCCTTGATAGTAAAGATCGTTCATCAACTACCTTTAGTCATAGCGCCCATCATCGATGCTTCTCATGTTTTAACAAATGATCGTGCTACTTTAAAGTCTGTAGGTCTAGGACACGTGTTGTCCTATCGCATTGCCTTGAAGACTAAACATCATTAATCACGGGCTTGAGGCATAACGCATGTCATTGATCATCATCAAACATAACCATAGATTAGTCCTTGAACCTTCGCTATCATTCAAGCACCTTTTGACCCTGGTTAAAAGATCATCGTCGATTAGAACCATGTGCTAAATGATGCAAGCCTTAGGAATCCACTTTTTAACTTGTCTTATAAACTAACGTAAATCCTCATCATCTCATTCAACCAGTCAAGTGCTGCCACATATATCCTTTTTGTCTCATCCTTAGATCTCAGCGGGCCCATAACATGTGTCACACTATCGTGTTTCCTTGAAGGTTAAACATCATTAATCATGGGCTTGAGGCATAACACCAACCATAAATCACTTCTGAACTTCATCAGATTTTAACTCTAGTTTCTTTTTCTTCATTGCCAAGAGTTTAGTGGGTCCGGGACACGTGGTAATCAGGCATAGTGCCTTGATGGTTAAAAATTTGCATCTTCTCCTTTAAGGAAACACGTCGATCGTTGATGAAGTTTGATCTAAGTGAGGCTTTAACTGTTAATATTTCACTCAAATATTAGTGGGACTAGGACATGTGTCAGCATCGTGCATTGCCTTGGTAGTAAAGATCATTCATCATCTGCCTTTAGGCATAGCTCTAGTCACCATTTGCAGTTTGAAGATTAATCAGACAGATCTGCATAAAAGGTATCAAATAAACCGTGAAAACACACATAATGACTAGTTTATGAATTCAAATACGAATAAGACTAAGGTAAAATAAAAACATACAACATGAGATTTTCCTTATAAAACTAAAAAGGTACTTCCTTGAGATTGTAGGGTATTCAAATCCATACGTAAATCGATGTTCCACTAGTGGCTCTTTCTAGGGATGTGAGTTCATACTTGGACATAGCAAGAGCTCAGTTTTCTCTGGAGAAGCAGACCAAAACAAAAGTAAAAGAAACACAACAAAACAAATAGAGCACAACATAACATAATGAAAATGTAAAATTAGAAATACTCCCCTTTTCAAGAGAAAAATGGCTTCAGATACTGAGCATGAGTAAAAAATTCTTGAATGCGGCTTTCTGTCTCTTGCAATAAATAACTATTTTCTCCTGCATTTTCAAAAAATATACAAGGTCATAGCCAGAAAGCTTCAAAATTTCCATGCTTTCCTTTATCTTGATCCTTGGCATTCTATTTCAACACCCAATCTCCCTCCTGAAAATTCCTTTCTTTTGCCTGTTTATCATGCAAAGATTTTACGTGCATCTGCTTCTTAATATTCTAACTTTGTGCACTCCTTCAATTTTCATCTAATTCTGTGAGCTGATCCATTCTATTCTCCATGAAATTCATGTCTTCCAATTGTTGCTCTCTGAAAAATTGATACACAAAGAGTAGGTTGTTCAAAGGTAACCTAGCATGTTTCCCATTGACTAATTCATAAGGAGTAAACCCTGTAGACTTTTTGACTCTTATTCTATCTGCCCAAAGTGCCAGAGGTAATTTGGAGTCCCATGCCCTCTTGTTATTTCTTAACATTCTCTTACTGATCTTTATTATATTCTCGTTACTTGACTCTGCCTAACCATTTCCTTGTGGATGGTAAGGGGAAGAGTATGAAAAATTAGTACCATAAGTACTGCAAAAATAAGAGAATTCCTTGGATCTAAAGCACATGCCATTATCAAAAATAATCTTGCAAGGAACACCAAACCTTGTTAGTATGTTCTCTGTTAAGAATTTTATTACCATCTTTCTTGTAACTTGTCTTGAGGGTATGGCCTCAACCCAATTTAGTAAATTAATCTGTCTCAACTAAAATCCAGTTGTGTTGTCCACTGGAGACATCAACAATTTCACCAATGAAATATATCCCCCACATTTGGAATGACTCTTCAGTTGACAAAATTATGAGGGTTGTAACCACCCTAGTTTGGTCTTCTTTGACCATAGAACCTATTTTCCCTAAGTGTGATAATACCCCCAATTATGTCAAAACAATTCTTTAAATTATTGACATAATTCATTCAAATCAAATTTAATCTCCTAAGTGATTTAATCACTAAATTACATTAATTGTCTTAGCCAATCAAATTAAATCAATTCAATTCAATTAAAATAAATAAAAAACATGGCTAAAGTAATTAATTAAAATGAATTAAATAAAATCCTAATTACACCTTATCACTTGCAAAAGCCAATCCCTTAGTCTAATTAATCTAATTAATTGGCTATGGAGGAGATGTAAATGTGCCGAGAGCTAAAGTGGAAAGTCTCCAAGGAAAATTTGATGACATGAGAATGAAGGAAGGAGAGAACATAACACAATACAATATCTGACTTAAGGAAGTAGTGAATGCTATTCGAGGAGCAGGTGGAACTATTGATGAAGACATTATTGTGAGTAAGATTCTTAGAACTTTATTGCCTATTTATTCTATAAGAGTCTTTGTAATACATGAAATGAGAGAAACACCTGGAAATAATATTATTGTTGATAGTCTTGTTGGAAGATTGATTTCTTTTGAGCTGAATAACTTTGACAATAGTATTGTACCTTCTATGGAATCCACATTTATGTCTACTTTGAAAATTGGTAAATCTAGTAGCAAACACATAATCATAAATAACAGCGACAATGATAGTGATGACAAGGAACTTGATGAACTTGAAGCTTTAATGGTTAGAATATTGCACAAAGGCAAAGGAAGATATAAAGGTAAACTACCTTTGATATATTTTAACTGTAAAGAGATTGGCTATTTTTCTGCAAGATGTCCTTACAGAAAGATGATGATAGAAATGATAGCTCTAATGATAGAAAGGATGACCAAGACTACAGAAGAAACCGACAGTATGACAAAAGAGATAAAAAAGATTACAAATATAAAGGCAAGAAGGCTTGTTACATTGGTGAAGATAAAGATAATGACAATGGTTCTGACAGTGATGAAGACATTAAGACAGTGTTTGTATCTTTAAAAGATGATTCAGATGAAGATGAAAGGTATGTAGAAACAACACTTATTTCTAAAGTTAGTAAGCATGACATTTGGGTTATTGATAGTGGTTGTACACATCACATGACTAGAGATAAATGAGGATTTGAATTTCTTGAACATTATGATGGTGGATCTGTTAGAATGGGAAATGATACACCTTGTCAAGTGAAAGGAAAATGTACTATTATGCTGAACAATCAAATCAAATGTGAGAATGCATATTGGGTGAAAGGACTTAATTATATAATTTGTTGAGTGTTTCAAACTTAAATAACACAGGTCGTTGAGTCGCATTTGAGAATAGAAAAGCTAGAATCTATGATGGAACAGGAAAGTTGTTTGGCACTGGTGAACAATCTAAAGGTAACTTATTCTGTCTTGACATAGCTGAAACTACTTTCTTATTGGAAAAGAATGAAGATATATGGTGTAATACCCACCCCTTAGTTATCTTTTTAGTTTCTATTGTTGAATGCTTTTTAGTTTTTTCAGGTGTGCGTTGGTTATTTTAGTTGGTTTTGAGGATATTCATGTATTACTTTTCATTATATTATTGATCTATTTCTTAGTGGTGTTATATCTTATGTTTAAATATGATTTATGGTTATTTCATGATGCTTATGTATATACTATGATGTCATTATGATTATGATTTTCTAACAATACTAACCCTATATCTGTATGTGCGTGTGGATCATTATATATTTTTCTTTTCTGTTTGGTGTGTTTGATATGGTGTGGGACAGAGTCGTAGTTACTTTCTTCGGCAAGATCCACACAATAAACTAGTCTCAACCATTGTTTTCTATATTATATGCATGTATGTTCGTCTTTATGATGACATGTTTGTAGGTACCGGCTACGTCTTCCTTGAATTGGCAAGAGTGAGCATGCCCTATCTCAATATCTCAATGGTAAGAGAGGGGAGATAATATTCAGGCCTAAATCCCTACCCTAAACCATTACTTTGTCCTAGAAATGGACAAGAATTTGATTGACTATCCTATCTAAATCCGTCAAAGTGACGTGGATTCTTGAGCCTTTCTATGTGTGCTTGTTGTTTATGTTTTAGTTATCTTTCTGTTTAGATGGTTTTCAGTTGGATTTATGATTCTTTTGGCTTGTGTGTTTGATGATTAATCTATGATAATTATTAATGTTAATAATTATACCTTTAATAAGGATAAAATATTAAATATATGGTTATTTAATAATGAAATATTATCTATATTTAATTAATTGATTTACTTATTAAGTATTAATTTAATAATTGAGATTTAATAAATATTAAATCTAATAATTGAAATTAATTGTGCAAAATGAATTATTAAATATTGCTTTAATTTGCATGATTAATTGTTTTAATTTAATTAAAATATTCTCTTGCTTTTTGATTTATGACTGTTTTTTTAATTTAAAAAATTAAGTTGTGCATTGTTTTAAGAGAAATTGAAATTAAAGTATTTCTTTTAATTAATAATTAATATTTCATTAGGGTTGGTTTTTTTTTGAAAAACCTAACTACCTGGTTTTCTAGATATTTGAATTGAAAGCCATTTGGAGAAAAAGTTCAATCAGGTGGAAGGAGAATTCAGGTGGTTAACAAATTTGTTGAAAGGTAAGGAGTATTTTGGAATCATGCTTGCTTTGGGATTTGTGTTGAACCTTCTCATCAGTTACTAAGGTAGGATTTTAAGACTTGTTAATTCCAGCCTTCCAGATCCATGTCTTCTATGCATCTGGATTGCTGGGGTCCTGTGTTTGAAACTTCCTTATTTGATATTGTGTGTTTAAATTGCTTAAATTTAAGAAGTAGGTTATTGAATCATTTATGTGGTTTCACCTTCATGTTTGTGTATCAAATTTTTGTTCTATGCATTAGAGTGTTAGTTTTCATGAAAGGTAGTATTGTTTTCCTAGTTAGGATTTTTTAGATGGTTTGAAATATGGGAAAAAAATTGCATGTGAGAGATTTGGTAGGAAAATATATCTTAAATTTAATATTTGCATGAAAGACATAAAAGGGATTGATTTTGCATATAAATCAAATTAGTTAATAAATGAGATTGCATGTTCTATCTTGTTAGAAAATCTCTTTATTAAAATTATATTCATATTTAAATTATTAATGTGTTTTCAATATTAAAAAAAAAAAAATTATATTTAGATTCTAAAGATTTTGTTTTAAAAATATATAATTAAATAAATTTGTTCTATTTTTTTATTTTTTTTTTGTAAATCAATTTATATAATTCCATGTTCTTTCTTTTATTATGAAAATTAATTAAATAATTTTTTTTAAAAGAATAAACATTTATAAATGATATTTCTATTTGTATGTTATTTAAGAGAGATATATTTATTTGCATTTTTCTTTTATTAATCTAAATTTAAAAAAAAATTATTCTTTTTTAAATTTGCATATAGTAGTATTTTTTTTAAGAAATTATGTTTTTGCTAATTCTATTTTTAGAAATTATATATTTTTTTTAAATAATGTTTTAATAAAAATTAATTAAAGTGTTTTTTTTTAAGTTGTTTTAAATTAATTTAAATTAGTTTTTTTTTTAATTTTTAATTAAAAAAATTTTAAAGTAAAGTTTTACTTATTAAAGTAATTTTTTTTTTAGTATTTTAATTAATATTAATATTAATATAATTTTTTTATAGTTTTTTAATGTGGCTTTATTAATAATTTTATTAATAGGTATTAATATTTATTTAATAATTTTACTTTTAAATTTTTCATATTCTTGTAATTATAGTTGAATTTAGTAATTATTCAATAGATTAATTTATATATATAGGTTTTATAAATTGATCTATAAGGACTTTTAATGTGCGTCTTCTTTAAAAATTTAATTATAATATGTTAGTAATTTTAAATAGATAAATAAATTTGGATAACATGGTTATAAATTTGTTTATCACTATGATATCATTAGTTTTCGTATAGTTCTTTCTAAAATGTATTTTTCATGTCATGGTGTATTTATGAGTGATTATTGAAATGAACTATGTATTCTTTTCTTGTATGGAGCGTTATCATTTTTGGGTATCTATTGGGACTAGATGACCTTCAGGATGTAAAACCAGAGGTTTTGGGGTTTTGGTTTCTTCATGGTATCTTATGTGGTTTCTAATGCATATTTCTTATGATGTTATTTTGGTTCGATTATCCCTGTCGAATTTGGTTTGTCTAAAGTTGTCTTTTATGATCTTGTGAGGGTGCTTTGAGTCATCATGGTTAATTGTGAAACAATATGATCCTGTATGGGCAGGAAACAGTTTGTGTTTTATGTATTACCTTCATGTTTTGGGTTATGAGCCTAGGCAGGTTAACTAAGTGTATAGAGGGGAAGTGGCTTGCAATGGGTCCAGTGCCCTAAGTGGCTACTAGGGCATCTCATTGGCAAGTTACTTAATAAGTAAAAATATGAAACATTAAGGGGTTTTAAAATGTACTAATAAGATAACTGAGCCTCTACCCATGTCTTGAGTTTATTACATGTTAGGATGGGAGAGTTTGGGATCCTTGTCTTCACGAAAGGATTACTGAGCCACATAGAGTCACTTGGGGGCTAGGGTCCAAGAGAGACTACTAGGGTTACCTTCAAGGGTAGACTTATGTGATGACACTTCCCCGTATACAACTTAGGTTATCCTACATGTGTCAGGTACCTCTGGTATTGTGTAGATTTCTTTTTTTATGATTTAGAAAGCTTCTAGGATCTTCCTATGCATTATTTTGTGAGGTTGTGTATACCTTTGTTGATTACTTTCTTGTGGTATACCCGTGTGTGGGCATGTTATTATCTCCTTTGCACAGTGGGAGTGGACCTTTGGTTCCATGCGGTCGGGTGGTAGTGACTCTTATTACCATTGAGATCTGACGGTTCTGCTTCATTCTTGGATGATCCTTGTTGTAGTTTCATCTTCTTAGTCTTTTGGAGACTTGTTCAGTTACATGAGTTATATACTTGTACCATATGTGGATATTGGTTATCATCCTTTGGAGGATGCTTTGTATTATTTTATTAGGTATTATTACATACCCTGCAACTTGTGCAGTGGATGTTGATTAGGTTGTATACCTTGGGTATCAGATGTATATGTGATCTTATTTATATGAGACGTATATTATTGGATTCAGTTGATGTATCCTTTATGTTAGTTCTTTGTAATTGTTATTTATAGATTATTTTTCTTATGTAATTCTACGTCAAGGAACACTCGAGAAATGTTATCTATGTTGAGTTGTATTTCATGTATGTCATGTACTTCATCATATTGTTATCATTATTATTTGTAAACATTTAAAAAAAAAATTATCCTGTTAACATAGTGTCATGTTTAGGGTTAGTTCTCCTAGGTTCCCTGGCGGGGCACTACATATGGTTAATGCATTAAAGGATTTGTCATGTAAATTTTGACAACATGGTTAAGATTAGTAAGAAAAGAAAATTTAGAGGCTTACCGAGCTTATCTAAACCAGACCATGTAATGTGAAAAAATTGTCAAATGGGAAAGATGTCAAAATAGAGTTTCAAGAGCAAGAATTTTTCATCTAATGATATTTTGGAGTTAGTTCATACAAACCTATGTGGACCAATGAGAACACAGAGCTATTATGGGGATAGATACTTTATTTTATTTGTTGATGTAAATTTTGACAACATGGTTAAGATTAGTAAGAAAAGAAAAGAAAAGTTAGAGGCTTACCGAGCTTATCTAAACCAGACCATGTAATGTGAAAAAATTGTCAAATGGGAAAGATGTCAAAATAGAGTTTCAAGAGCAAGAATTTTTCATCTAATGATATTTTGGAGTTAGTTCATACAGACCTATGTGGACCAATGAGAACACAGAGCTATTATGGGGATAGATACTTTATTTTATTTGTTGATGACTACTCTAGAATGATGACTATCATGTTCCTAAAAGAAAAATTGGAAGCATTTAAGATGTTTGAATGGTACAAAGCTAAATTGGAAAAAGAGACTGGTAGAGATTTGAAGTGTTTGAGATCTAATAGAGGAGGTGAATTTATTTCTGATGATTTCACTAACTTTTGTAACGAGTATGGAATCAAAAGACAGGTTTCTACACCGAGGACACCACAACAGAATGGAATTGCTGAAATAAGGAATAGATCAATTATTGATTGTGCCGGAACACTAATGATTGAAAATAGTGTTGCACAAACCTACTGGAGAGAAGAAGTTAGCACAACTGTTTACACAATGAACCAAGTCCAACTGAAGAAAGATACAAACAAAACACCTTATGAGCTATAGTATGGTTATACACCTAATGTGAGTTATTTTAGAATATTTGGTAGTCGATGTTGTATTTTGAAAGATTATCAAAATGGTAAATTTGATTCAAAAAGTGATGAATGAATATTTCTTGGATATTCTACTAAGAGTAAAGCTTACAAATGTTTGAACAAGACATCTAACAAAATCATTGAAAGTGTAAATGTGAAAGTTGATGAATTTTCTGAGAAAAATGATGAGGGCAGCATGAAAGAACTAGAATCTTACAGTAGATTTGTCTACATGGAAGAACCTAATACTATACCAATGTAGATGCCTAACATTATCGTGCAACATGGTAATGTCACTGGGAAACAGGTAGCACAGACCGACAATCAGGAAGATGTTGAAACTGAAGATTATGAAATAGAACACAAAGAACCTATAGGAGAAGACAATGAAGAACAAAGAGTTGAACATGTAATTGCTAAATATGTGAGAAGACATCATCCACAAAATCATATTATTAGAGATAAAAGAGATGGCGTGATGACAAGAAGTAAGTTGAGAGATAACACTTGTTTAATTTGTGAATTTGAACCTAAGAATGTTAGAGATGCATTCTAAAATGAAGAATAGATTACTGCTATGAATGAGGAAATTGAGAAGATATAGAAAAATAAGACATGGACATTAGTACAGAGACCGGGTGATAAAAATTTCATTGGCACCAAATGGATATTCAGAAACAAATTGAATGAGAATGGAGATGTAACCAGAAATAAAGCAAGATTAGTTTGAAAAGGGTATGCACAAGAAGAAGGGATTGACTATGGAGAAACTTTTGCACCCATTTCTAGACTTGAAGGAGTAATAATATTTCTTGCATACACTGCATATAAAGGATTCATAGTATATTAGATGGATGTTATGTCTACATTTTTGAATGGAATACTGGAAGAAGAGGTATACATTGAACAACTTGAAGGATTTGTTGATCCAGATTAGACAAACATGGTATGTAAGTTACATAAAGATTTATATGGATTGAAACAAGCACCGAGAGCATGGTATGAAAGATTACATTTCTATCTTATAAGTATTGGATTTATTAGAACAAGTGATAACAACAATTTGTATTTGAAAGGAGGAAATGATGATAAGACCCTTATTGCTGAAATATTTGTTGATGATATTATATTTGGAGGTAATGATAACCTATGCACTTAATTTGCTGATGAAATGAGGAAATAATTTGAAATGTCAATGTTTGGAGAGATTAATTTTTTTCTTGGATTGCAAATTTTACAATAGACTGCAAGTATCTATATTACTCAATCAAAATACATCAAGGAAGTACTGAAGACATTCAAAATGGAAGAATCAAAACCAGTCAGAACACCTATGGTGACAGGATGCAAATTGACAAAAGAAGACAAAACACCAGAGGTAAATCAAACTTTGTATAGATCTATGATTGGTAAACTGATATATGTTGTACACACAAAACCAGACATTACACACTTAGTTGGAATAGATGCAAGATTTTCTTCTAATCCCAAAGAATCACATATGACTTCTGTAAAAAGAATTTTTAGATATCTGAAGAATACTGAGGATTATGGACTATGGTACGAAAGAGAAGGAAAGTTCAAACTAAAAGTTTATATTGATGTTGATTGGGCTGGGAACATAGATGATAGAAAAGGCACTACTGGTAGAGCATTCTTTATTGGAGAAAAAATAGTTACTTGGATAAGCAAGAAGCAAGGATGCATATCTCAATCAACTGCAGGAGCAAAATATGTTGTTGTTGCTGCAAATTTTTTAAACATAGCATGGATAAAACAACTGTTGAAAGGAATGAATGAAGAGATCACTCACCCAGTGATAATTTATTGTGATAATACAAGTGCTATAAATATTTCAAAGAATCTTGTGATTCATGCAAAAAAAAAGTATATATCTATCAAATATCACTACTTGAGGTAACAAGTACAAGATAAACAAGTGATACTGGAATATGTATAATCAAAAGAACAACTTTCAAACATATTCACCAAACACTTACTAAAGGATACATTTGAGTACTTGCGAGGTAGACTAAGGGTTCGTCCCTTGTCTATTGGTAACTAAGCTAACTAGGAGGTTGAATCAACCTACATGAAATCAAAATATTAATAATGTTGATGCAAAGCTAAACTGGGTTGACAAAGACATATCAATACACTACAAGGTACCTACTGCAGCGAACACCAGAGATATTTTATTTGGCTATTGAAGATTTGTATATTTGTTTTTGGCATTTTTGTCAAAGGGAGAGATTTCAATGAAATATATATCCATTAAAGAGATAAAAGAGAAAGGGGGAGATATATCTAATCTACAGAGATATTCAAGAATAGAAAAGTCAAAACTGCAGGGAGAGTTTGCATGGTGAGTTTTTAATAGTGAAACAATTTATATATTCAAGCTAGGGAGAGCTACATAATTGTTGCAGTTGTAGAAAAAAAGTTTAGTATTTGTTGTACATGACATTATTATATTGCATATTTCATATTATGTTTCCATCAATGCCAAAGGTAGAGATTAATGAACTACAACTGATTGTATGTTTGAAGTCATTTGTTGATAGTCAACCGAGTTGCAGATGTGATGATAAACATTATCAGTTAATGTATTGTAATTGATGTCAACTTATTTGAGTATCATTATGGTGGAAAACATTTTTTTATGGATTGAAGAACTGGAAAAAAAAATATTTATGTGGTTGGTAAATAAAGAGTTCTGTATACACAGAGAGACAATGAAAACTGAGTAAAACACAGTGTATACCGAGCACAATAATAACCGAGCTAGGGATCACCGACACAACAATTGACTAAGAAATTTAATCAAACTGAGGCCGACTAGAATGTTGAGCTGGAAATTGATGATTTAGAGGCAAAAGATAAATTTTTATATTTTGATCAAACGGTTATGAAAATTCAATGAAGATCGGATGACAAAGATTGATACGTGTTTTTAACACAACTGTCGAGGATGATTTAAGTGACAAAATCAATGATGGAGATTAAGAGAAAAAATCTGAAGGATGGAAATTAAATTGGACATGATGTCTATATAAGAGACGAGAGATTCATTTTGAATCATACCTGAAGTGCACATGCGAATTTTATGCATGACTGAACAAACTGGTTAAAGACAAAACTGAGCATTTTCTATAGACATCACCGAGAAAATAGTGGAAAGAGCATCAGCGAGAAAATAGAGGAAAGAACATTACCGAGTAGAACAAGTATGAAGTATGAGATGAACTAAAGTGAACAAATTGATCAGAGGTATTATGTACTTAGCATAGATCTGAAAATCTGCAAAACAAAGTTGTATTTGAATCAGATCATTATTGTATCAGTTTAACCATTGTTACAGATAAATCTCTTAACCGACTAGGACGTGAAATTCTTTATTATGACATTCTTATGAATTTTGAGTTTTTTCTTGTTGACCCCATAGTGAATGCATGGTCAAAAGAGAACTGTTAGTTTTAAATCCTCTAACTAGGTCACATTTAATAGTGTGCATTGTAACCTTTAACAAGGTTGGCTCTTCACCGAGCTCACTTCAGAAGAGTGAAATATTTTGGGTTACCGGTCCCAGGTGGTTTTTCCCTTAGCAGGGTTTCCATGTTAAAAATCTATGTGCAATGTGCATGAATATTGTGGATGTTGGAAAGATTGTTACAATGTAGACAATTGTTATTTTTTCATTGATGTCAAACCTTAACTGGTGAGACTATTGCTATATGTTTGAGTACCATATCTAGTGATTGATGAAGATTTGAAGAATAGGATAACAAGAAGAACAAGGAAAAGGTTGAGTTATGAGTATACACCAGGGTACTTGATCATTTGGCACTTTGGCAAAGTGATATGTTGTTTATCTTTCACTGACAGTTCACTAGAAGGTCAATGCCGAGAAAAGCAAAGTCGATGTCGAGAAAAGCGAAAGGTGATGCTGAGAAAAGAAAAGATGATGTTGAGTGCCAGTGAAATGCCAAGGGAGACAGAGAAAGCCGAGCAGTAGTATTTTAGTAATTGATGAGATTTGAGATCTCTGGCCGACATAGTTGATTTTATTGGGATATGTATTGTTAATTAAGATTGGTCCACACTCATTTAATGTATAGGAAACCGTTATTAGCGCATGGATTCAATGTTTAATTAATGATTATATTGGAGAAGTAAATAAAATGTAATGATGGAAAGATCCGTTGGATCTGACCTAACCTAAGACCTACGATCTTGATTAAGCAGAAAAAGATCTATCTGACCTAGATGAAGAGGTATAATATAACCTACATAGGTTATTGTCATTGTATCCAAGTGTAAGGAGAAGTTGTATGCAAGAGTATTGGATGGTTAATTGACTGATTGGCAAGACCTAGAAAAGAAGGCTGAGAAGAGAAGTAGAGAGAGATTGCTTGATGGATTTCCAAGTAGATCTAAAGTTTGAGATGAAAATGGAGGCCACTCAGTGAATTGGCATTAGAGCTAAAATTGGATATGGATTTGCAAAGTAAGTTGTATGTATGAATCACACCTGTTGATTACTTTCTAACTATTGTATCAGTTCAAATCCTTTAGCCAGGTTGACCTAGCAGTCATTGTATAAATCCTTTGAACAAGGTGACATTTAGATTGGAATGTTCTAAGTCCTCTAACAAGGCCACTCCTGACAGGGTGATTAAATCCTTTAACCAGGTCACATTTGACAGTGTGTTTTGT
>MU227172.1:1250719-1284272 GCA_018584345.1 Thuja plicata
GTGGTTGAAGATACTACTGAAAGGTATGAAGGAGGAGATCATAGAACCAGTTGTCATATATTGTGATAACATGAGTGCCATTAATATTTCTAAAAATCTTGTAATGCACTCTAAGACAAAACATATATCTATCAAGTATCATTACTCGAGGGAGCTAGTTCAAGACAAGGAAGTGAGACTGGAATATGTACATACTAAGAAACAATTGGCAGACATATTTACAAAAGAATTACCCGAGGATGCTCATGAGTATCTAAGAGGTAAATTGGGGGTGATTCCCCTAGCAGAGGCTAACTATTTCTGAATGGTACTATTGCATCAAATATTTTAATCAGAACACTTGACACATTGATGCACAGTGAGTCACATTTTTAGGATGCTACCTAAAACTGTGAAGTAGAAGAAAAGAACAGAAAAGAAGATCAGTCATAAACAAAGATGATAGGAACAACATGATACAAAGATTAGAATAAGATGAATCTGCATAATAAAGATGTCAACATCTTTGGCATTGTTGTCAAAGAGGGAGATTATTGCTAAAACAATTTTTTTGATAAAAACAATAGATATAAGGGAGATATTACTGAAAGAGGGAGCTGAACAAGCAATAGAAGACATTTCAGTGTGATTATAGACACATAGGGAGTTGGAATGAAGCTAAAGACATTAATAAAGATTTGTTCATATCAAGGAACACACACACTTTTTGGATTGTATGGTAACTTTGGTTGGAAATTATTGTTTTATAGTTTAGTGTTGCCATCAATGCCAAAGAGGGAGATTGTTGGAAAGATTGCTACAATGTAGACAATTGTTATTTTTTCATTGATGTCAAACCTTAACTGGTGAGACTATTGCTATATGTTTGAGTACCATATCTATTGATTGATGAAGATTTGAAGAATAGGATAGCAAGAAGACCGAGGAAAAGGTTGAGTTATGAGTATACACCAGGGTACTTGATCATTTGGCACTTTGGCAAAGTGATATGTTGTTTATCTTTCACTAATAGTTCACTAGAAGGTCGATGCCGAGCAAAGCAAAGTTGATGCCAAGCAAAGCGAAAGGTGATGCTGAGCAAAGCGAAGATGATACCAAGCGCCAGTGAAATGCTAAGGGAGACAGAGAAAGCCGAGCAGTAGTATTTTAGTAATTAATGAGATTTGAGATCTCTGGCCGACATAGTTGGTTTTATTGGGATATGTATTGTTAATTAAGATTGGTCCATGCTCATTTAATGCACGGGAAACCATTATTAGCGCATGGATTCAATGTTTAATAAATGATTGTATTGGAGAAGTAAATAAAATGTAATGATGGAAAGATTCATTGGATTTGACCTAACCTAAGATCTACGATCTTGATTAAGTGGTAAAAGATCTATCTGACATAGATGAAGAGATATAATATAACCTACATAGGTTATTGTCATTGTATCTAAGTGTAAGGAGAAGTTGTATGCAAGAGTATTGCATGGTTAATTGACTGATTGGCAAGACCTAGCAAAGAAGACTGAGCAGAGAAGTAGAGAGAGATTGCTTGATGGATTTCCAAGTAGATCTGAAGTCTGAGATGAAAATGGAGGCCACTTAGTGAATTAGCATTAGAGCTGAAATTGGATCTGGATTTGCAAAGTAAGTTGTATGTATCAGATCACACCTGCTGATTACTTTCTAACCATTATATCAGTTCAAATCCTTTAACTAGGTTGACCTAGCAGTCATTGTATAAATCCTTTGAACAAGGTGACATTCAACTTGGAATGTTCTAAGTCCTCTAACAAGGCCACTCTTAACAGGGTGATTAAATCCTTTAACCAGATCACATTTGATAATGTGTTTTGTAACCTTTAACAGGGTTGGCTCCTAACAGAGCTCACTTCAGAAGAGTGAAATTTTGGTAGCATGTTACTGGTGGTTTTTCCCATATTGGGTTTCCATGTTAAATCATGGTGTCAAAATGTGTGAATGTTTATGTTGTGTTTTACTGTTAAGTTTCTGTAAGCTTATTTCATTAGTACAATAAACTGCACACTTTTGTTGTTTATTATTGTCGAACAGATCTGAGTTGTTGAAGTTGTATAAAGTTCACATCTAGACCTGAGGATAACTGATTCACCCCCCCTCTCAGTTATTCTAAATTCAATCTAACAGTGGATTGTTATTTTTATTTACACTTTACTTTATTGACATAGATTGGTAATCACAGTATTAATTTACTGATGCTCGGTAAACACTATTGACTAAAGTTTGAGTTTGAAAAATACATTTCATCGAGTTGAATTATATGTTTGAATTTGTTTTTATATACGTATGGAGGAATTTGGGATTGTAGGATAATTTGGAGCTAACAGATTCACCTCCCCCCTCTGAGTTATGCTAAAACCCTTTGTTTCCCACAATACTCCTAACATTTCCAATGTTTCTCCTCCTATCATTTCTTCCATTGATCCTATCATTAATAACCTAGCTCAAACTATGTCTTCTTTACAACAACAACTTTCTTCTTTGACTCAATCCAAGTTCAACATTCCCACATATGATATTGATAATCCTTTTTCCATGGATATTATCTAAGTTGTTATCCCAAAAAGTATTTATATTCCTCATCTTGAGACTTATAATGGTAAGGGTTATCATGTTACTCATGTTAAATATTTTCAATTATTGTGTAGTGATTTCTCTCATGACTATAGGTTCATGTAAAATTTGTTTACTAGAACCTTTCAAGACAAATCTTTGTAATGGTACTGCTTTGTCTCCTTATTCGATTGATTCCTTACACAATCTTGCTAATGCTTTTATTCAACAATTTCAAAACAACATTGGTCCTCAAATTTCTTTGACTAATTTAATGCATTATAAACAAGGTGTTAAAGAAAAATTTAGGGACTTTGTTGGTAGATTTAAGCATTTGCATGCTCATATTTCTTATCATGTGCCTGATGTTCATATACAACACATTTTTATTAATAATTTATAAAAGGACATTAGAGATAAGATACTCCTTACCAAGTTTTCTTCCTTTTGAAAATTGTGTGCAATGCTTCATCTTTATCAACTTCAAGTGAGTCAATTTGAGAGAAACATTCCAATGGATCCTATTCTTATTGATAAGAGTGATGTCACATCCAATTTTTTAAAAAAATCAGAATACTAATAACTACATCAAAATCAACAAATCATCCAACATGGTTGATGATCAAGTGGCAACAACGTCCAAATGTGTGGCTCCTTTGTCCTTTATGTTTAGACCTTATCATACTTTTACTCCACTTTCTGAATATTTGCATACTATGATGTTGAAGTTAATGAATGTAAACATGATTAAACTTTCTCCTATCAAACCAATTGACCCATCGAAACCACCTTCTATATTCTTTTATCCCAAATTTTTTTGTCAATTCCATCGTCAACCTAATTATGATACTGAAAAATGTGGTTCAAGACCTTATTGATTCTAATACTATATTTGTTGATGTTGATATTAACCAGGGAAAGAAATTAGTTACACCTCCTAATCAAAATTTTCAAATATACACTAATCCTTTTCCATCTCATTCAACCAATACTATTGAGCAACATTCCTCTCCCACACACATTGATTATGATGAGAAAGTTAATGAGGCCACTCATGTTGTCAACCAAATTGAACATGTTCAAACTCAACCTAAACTTCAACCTCAACCTGAACTTCAAATTCGACCTAAACTTAAACCTCAAGCTAAACCTCAATCTCCACCTCAATCTTGCATTACCTTTGATCCTACTAAATTAATTAAGGCACCTTATTCTCATCTTTACATTGTTGCTAGGGTTTTTGGTATTCTTTCATGTGGTACCCTAGTTGATCCCACTTGCAAGGTGAATGTGATAACTGAAGAACATCTTTTTAGTAAATGATTGCATAAAGTTTTCTATGATAAATATGATGTCCTGATTAAAACTTGCAATGGTTTCCTTTATCCTTCCCATGGTTCTATTTATTTTCCTGTGGAATTAGGTGATAGAACTTTGGACACTACTTTCACTATTATTGCTACTTCTGATTTATTTCAAGTTAAACTTGGTCTTCCTTGGCTTATCTCCATGCATTTTTTAGATTCTCCTATTCATAAATATGTTAAATTTCCTCATAATGGATAGATCATGATTGTTAACCATATTCTTTATCAGCCTTTTGTGCCTCGAGATTCCATTGACCTTGATTTCTTTTGGCCTTACATTCCTCAACCAACTAAAGTCCATCCTGATTATTTTTTTCTGTCATACCAAGCCTTTAAGATTCAAAATATTTGTGAACTTAGAAAACATAAGGATGAACCTAGTCATGTAATTCTTCCTACACCACCTTTACCTCCTTATGGACAACCTCTTCCTGTCATCTCTCAACCTAGTGTGGTTCCTTCAGTTATTCCTCCTAAAGAAGAAAAGGATCTGATATTGTTGATTGATCCTATCCCAACCCAAATATCTAGCAAAACCAAATGTAACCATCATGCTTGTGATCATCATCGCAAACATCATGATAGAGATTGTGAATGTGCTTCTCAAAAAATTTCATCACCTCATACCCCTCCTCATACTTCACTTTCCTTTGACCAACCCATGCTTGAGCCTACGGAGAAAGTGAATTTAAATAAAGTTAAAATCAATAAACATGACAATGTTATTCATATCTTGGATTTTATTATAATTAATCTTGAAGAAGAAGATACTCTTGATGACGATGTTCATGATACTTACAATGATATACATGTTAGTGATTCTGATGATATGTATTGATCTTGATAATGATTTACCAACAATACTTTCACAACAGTTATCTATTACTCCTAATCTCAAACATAGTGACCTCTCTTTACAACAAGGTCCTTGTTCGGCTATTGTTCCATCTGATGTGCTTGACATCTCTCCTCTTGCAAGTTTCCCACCTTCCCTAAACACTATGGACTGAGATGGGGGCCAGGCAATACACTTGACTAGCTCCTCTTGCATGGTGGATATTTCTTTTTCATTTCTTGTTTGTCATGATGTGTTTCCCCCATGATGGGTTGCTTGTTATATATTTTGTTTAGCTTTCTTTAAAGAACCCTTGTTGCTCCATTGGCACAAGGTGATAAAGGAATCACAAATGTTGCAATCATTCTTCTATTTATATCTTACTTATTTTATGTTTTTTTACATGTTATGTTGTACATGTGTCATTGTTCGTAAATGTGCCTTTGTGATTGTATGTTTGGGATGTTGCAAAATGGTAGAACCTATTCTTTTTGGTCTCCATATTTCCAGCCAAAAAGAATCTTCTTCATAACTCTTATGTTCCTTTCTTACATTGTGTTGTAGTTCTACTTTCTTTGGGGGATGATGACAGTTCATTTTGACATAATTTTGACATACATGAGTTATCATATGACCTACTGACCCTAGAGTTGGTGCATCCCTTTTGTTATCTACTTTTTCATGTGCTCATTTCCCTTGATTTTTCCTTTCTTGGGGCCATTTCATAGTGGAAAAATTTCTAGTGGATGCATGTACGCTTTGTTAAAGCCATTTCTCCTATTAAGGTTTTTACAATAGATTTAACGTGAGGGCATACACTTTGGTCACATTTTGCACACATGCATTGTATTTTGATGATTCTTTACATTTTGGATCCCTTAATAATGGGCATACAATCCTTAAGGACCGGTCCTTGCTTTACATTTTTGGGTCCCTTATGGACATACAATCCTTAAGGACTAATCCCTCCTTTTCTTTTGATTCCTTATGGACATACAATCCTTAAGGAAAAATCGCTCTTTGTCGAATCTCTTATGGACATACAATATTTAAGGACAAATCCTAGATGGATTGAGTAGCACGACACACACACCCTGCTAAAACTTTCAATGCCATCTTTTGTGGTTATTTTCTTTGAGTGGTCCATAATAAGATATACAATATTACTGGGCATGGTGATCACGCCTTGATTTATTTTTATAATTCATAGTAATACATACAATATTATTGGGGCTAAGGTAATCTCTCTCTCTCTCTCTCTCTCTCTCTCTCTCTCTCTCTCTCTCTCTCTCTCTCTCTCTCTCCTGNCTCTCTCTCTCTCTCTCTCTCTCTCTCTCTCTCTCTCTCTCTCTCTCTCTCTCTCTCTCTCTCCTGAGAGATGTCTCTCTTATCTTAGTTTTGGATTTGATGAGGAATTAAGTCACTTGGGAGCTTGATGTTTTCCTTCTCTCCTTAACTTTGGCAAGATCATTTTATGCATTTGATCTACTTTACTATGAGCATCATACTCTCACTAAAGTGGGGGATAAATTAGTGATCTCCTTGATTAAGGATGCATTTATGTTTGGTTTTCCTGCTTTTCTCTTTTTTTTTTTCCCTATCCTCTTACACTTCTTGGACCCCGCAAATTATGCCTTTAAATTTACCCTTTTGGGTATATGTCAAACCACTTTTGACCAATACCTCATGGTTTTAAATTTGGTCAGTTTCGGGTCCGCTGCACACTCATCAACTCTAACATTTTCAATTTCAACAATCTTCTTCAATCTATAGTTATAACACTTATATGCTTTACTTTTCATTTTCCCGCCTAGCACAATCGGCCTCCACAAATTTGGACCCCGAAATATCTATAAAATGAGGCCTTCATTTTTCCATTCATTCATGACCTATAATCTACATGCAAGCATTCAAGTCCAAGGTGATTTCAAGAAAGAAAGGATTTGGCTCCAAGATTTGAAGACTATCTTCTATCCATTTATTCTAAGGCATTATTCTATTGTGTGAATCTCTCTCTCATGAAGGAGCAGTGGAGTAATTTATAATTGAGCAAGAGGATCCATTCTTCTTCTACTTATCCATTCAATCATATCAAGCATACATACATCTATGATCAGTGATTTGGAAATTATAGATCTATTATATTGGTGAAGACATCCTACATTCTACAATTCAACATTCAATCAACCAATTATACATCTTTGTGGATATAGCAGATCCAGATCCATCCACAAGGGTTTGATAAGCAAGGTGAATATTTAAATTAGTCTTGTTTTTCATGCTTTACTTATCTCATTTCAAGGTTAATTCCTAAATGGGGGCTTGACTAAGGCAAGCCCTTTTCCCCCAACCATTTCCCCTTCTCTTATGTGCAAGTATAGATTTGCGGAGTTGCAAACTTAGATTTTCAGATATGGCAGTGTAGTATTGTTCATATTCCCAAGACCTCTAGGGTATAGGTTGAACCACCTTTGACATATATGTGGGTATAGGTCAAACTAGGTTTGACCTGTTCCTACAACACTTAATTTTTCATATCAGAGAGTTTCAGCCTGTAGCTTTTTGGATCCTGATCTATTTCCAATTTCACTGCAATCTGATGGGGTTTCTATATACCTGAAGTTACATTCTCTACTATCCTTCAAGGTGAGTTATTCATCTCCCTTTCTCTTCCATAACACTTACTTTGGTACACTAGATCTGATATCTTGTTGTTATCATTGCATGAGTACTTGCTTTACTTTACTTACACATATACTAAATTCCTATTCTATCATTCCTACACACAAAAAGGGATCCTAAAATCATTATTTCCTTAAAGAATAAATCACGAATTAGTACCCCTACATCTACTTGGGTTGTGATGGTCAGATTTATTCCAAAAGGGGTTACACTCTAGAATCCCCTTTCCAATATACACGCATGACTTGGTGGTTTACCATTGATCACCAATTCACCATATATAGAAGTAAACATCTTTTAATTTGAAGTCATGATTGAGCCTTTCTTTTGAGACTTTACCCTAGAAGTAAACCATACGTTCTAGTATTTGAAGGGAGAAGTTAGCCTACATTTTCTCTACAACCTCGAATACTAGTATGTCTTTGAAAATAAAAGAGTGGTATACAAAGATATTGTATTTTACTTACAATTTAGAGGATGAATAGTAACTTAAAGAGTGATTAGATGCATCCTCCTTAATACTACTTTAAACTTATTCTACATTCTTTCCGCCTCATAGAAAAGATGAGCATCAATGTGAGGCAATTAATTCTTTGCAATATTTCCCATTATATTTTCCTTTCAAGTCTTAACCTCTCTCAAAAAATTTCCTCATTGATGTTCTCACACCTCATGACCAACCCCTTGCATTAACTCTTCTCCTAACTTGGAATATTGCTTAAAAAATTAAATGAAAGATAAAGGGAGGGTTAAAAACTCAAATGAAAGTTGGATAAGATAAGTGAAATCTTTTAAAAGGTGGATAAAATAACAAGTTAGAAGAGAGAGTTTCTCTTTTTTAAAATTTTTTCCTGAATAATTTTAGAAACCATTTATGGTTTTTACTTAAGCTAGCTAATTGAGTCCCAATATAGATTAGAGAGTCTCCACAACATTAAAAATTTGACAAATCTTAGATTTTCAATATTTTTAAGGTGGTGCTTATCTCAATTTTGGTGAATTTGTGAAGGAAATTTTTTGTGTTATAAGTTCACTCTAGAATTTAATCTACATTATTGATATTTGATCATTTGAATATGTATACATCTTCATTTTGTCAAGCATTTGACCTTAGAAAAATTGGGCCCACCAGTTGTTTTTCTAAAATTGTAAAACCTTTATGAGTGTTTGGATTAAATGACATGTGGCATGCTAGCATAGTAGCACCATGTTGTAACTAACATGTCAAACAATATTTTGAGGTGGATCCCCTTTCTCTTGTTTGTAGGATACACCTTTGGAGGGACCTTGATCTTGCAAAATCAAAAAATTAATGTGAGTAGTACTAGTAATAAAAATGAAGCTCACAAGTACATAACTACTCATCACTATAGTTGTCTAATGGAAGGCATGATTTATGCTTGAGTTGGCTAATTGGGTCCCATTCTAAATTGAACAGTGTATGCAATGTTGTGGGTCTAATAGGTCAAACATATCTATGACTTATAGAATTTCACTGACCATTTGATCATCTCTACTATTGTTTGGCCACACACTTTCACTAGAGGTTGGTTTCACACAAATAAAAAATTGTGAAAACATGAACTAGGGACATGTGTTTGCATTACAACCACTCCTTAGACCTTACTAAATAACAATAAATTAAGTACTCACATTAAATAATACTCTCAAGAGTGCATCAATTAGATAGAAATCACATTAAGTAATTTTGCAACATCACTTCTCTGAGGGTGGTATTGGTATTGTGGCTACTTCCCTAAAGTTTCAATATTAAATCCTTGCGCAATACCTTAGAAAGTTAACACATGTCCAGATTAATTAATTTGATTGACATTCAATTTGCAAAGCCTCATGTCATTTATGCCAACTTATGCATATTAGCGGTCCTTATCACTAGATTATTATGGATTAGGGTTTTAAAAATTCAAATTAATAAACTTTAGTTAAATTTTGAATAAATTTTCTAAATAAAAGAAACTTAATTAATGGAAGAAAATATTTTGTTCTTGATTACACTCATGTGAGATTAATGGTTTTTGCTGTAAATTCTTGGGATTTCATTTGGCAAATCAAGTAAAACTTGCTAGAGTTTCCTATTTGTATCTAGCAAACAATTTATCATGGACATGACCATAAGCCAACAAATTTGAGGTAAATGTAATTCTTAGGAATAATTTTAGACGTGCACCTTAGACACATTTTTACGGTTGACATAGACTTGGTCATAACATCAAAATGGAGCCTTGGAGATGAGTTTATGGTTTTTAAAATTTCATACAAATTTAAAATATATGTTTCCTCTCACTTTTAAGTGTTTCTCCGCAACTTGGGAGAGGCAAAAGATAAAGTGTTACAGTTGAGTGAGTTAATGATAAAAGAAGACTTTTAAGGTGTTCTGAATGATGTATTTGTGGTAGTTTGACTTAGAGTTGGAGTACCTTTACTCCAAGATAATGAAATATATCTTGAGGCCCAGTTTCCAGTGAGCTGGTATTTGTTATTAGGAGGCTTTCAGTAATTTACCTTGACTATGCATCACAATAAAGTGTGTAAGGTGTGTTGCTTCCTGAAGAGGCTATTTATGCTTAAGCTTTTCAATAAAAATTTTTGGATGGAGGAATTCATGGCTCAAGTTGTTGTATAAGGAGGGATTCTCTATGATGTATTAATGTCCTCTATGTGTTGCTTGCTCAGTAGCTTTTGGTCAATGATCACTCTCTTAGTCTCCTAGTCTCTTTATCTTTGTTAATGTTTACAAATGTCTTTCAACTTTGTCTATTTTTGTTAATTTGGTCATTTTTGAAAATTTGAATCTATTCATTATGATTAATATCCCAAGAGCCATGAACACTTTGTATGTTTTAAATATTAAGAAAATATAATAAAATACTAGACATTTCAATTATCATTTTGACAATCTATTTAGTGTTTACTATTTGAAACTTTAAAAACATAAATCTAATGTTTCAAATACATGAAGTTGAATTTTTTTTTGGTCTACTTCATTTCTAAAGCTTTGAAACATTATTATAAGAAAACTTACTCTAATTTTTTTGAATCATTTAAACATCTATTAAACTAATATAGTAATAAACACGTTGGATCAACATGGAAGAATGCCTAAATTCCCTAAACACCTTGCGTCATCCCCAAATATTGAAAAATAATGCATGACAAATAGAAGAATGTGATAAAAATAGAAGTGTATGAAAAATAACCCTCTATTTAAATGTACTAGTGAAGCAACTTGGGTCCTTATGAGGGAAACAACATTTAAAAAAAGCATGAGAGAACATAGATACACACACTCTAATCTATCGATGAAGAAGTAGGAACTGCCTCAAATATCTTCCACCAATAGGTCTTTGTCCTCCAATGTAAATCATATAAGGAGGTAATCCAATATTAAAGAGAGAAAATCACCAAGGAAGCCTAGTTTCCTCACCAACAAAAAGATCCATGAATGGTGTCACATCAACATTTTCATCCAAAAGCTCAACCAAGGCAAGTGTGAGGAATTGTATTAAGATCATTATCAATGCTATAATATCCTTAAGTGAATTAGACATGCATGCCTCATAAGAGACAAGTTATCTAACCCAGGGTAAGATAGGAGGAGCTATATTGTTGACCTTTGTGAAAGGGACAATAAAAAATTCATGAGTATACATAGGCTTTTCCACAACAAACATAAAAATAGATAGAGGATCCATCAGGGTATATTTTTTGTAGTGGAGCTTGGGCATGGGACCGTGCTCAAATTTTCTCTTAAAGGATGGAGGAGATACCCACTAATCCACTATAGTGAGCCTAAGAAATCCAAGATAGCTTGAGCAATGGTTAGTAGCTATCACAAGATGGACAAACATGACTGCACTAGACACCATTGTGTATGTATTATGTTTATTAGCTTGGAAAATAGAGGAACGTCAAAGAGTGAGGTGATGTGCATGGGTCCTTGGAATGGAGAGATGAAACCCTTGACCTTCTTAGGGAAAGGATAGTCACCCTTGAAGCAACAAGAAGAAAAACTAATGATATAGATGGATGAGATGTATATGTATACAAGCGTGAGTGTAAGTAGCATAAATACAAGAATTAGTGACTCGATCTCCACCTGTGTAGTGACATCACACTCTAAGGCACTAACTCACTGATGATTATTATGCTTGCATGCAAGTAGATTTTGACAAAGTTGGGGGTAGGAAAAGAAACCTATGAAGGCTTGGTAATATCTTTCTCCATCGGGGAGGTTGTCAATGCCTAACACACAACAATGTAGGAGTAGACAAAGGTGTAAAATTAGATGTAGGAAGGGCCATAAGAACTAAAAGTTGAATTGACTTGAATATTAATTCCCTAATCTTAAACTTGTGAAGTGATTTATATAACATTTCCTTGCACAAAAGCAAAGGTTCAATTAGAAAAGGCCAAAAATGATAATGGAAAAAACCCCCATGTAACACCAATGGTTAGTTCCCAATATCTTGGATAGTGTGCACAATGCTATCATAAGAGAATCTTAAATACTTATAAATAACTAAGTCATCTCCACCCTTAGAAACTAACCATGGAACTCCTATTTTCATAAGGAATAGATTAAACTAAAGGACAAGAATGAATGTGGTAGAAACCACCTTGGGTCCTACACAAACCATCAAGTGTTAGGAAAATAGTGTCTCAACCTTGCAATAATAAAAGGTTATTGTTGATACATGAGCTATGGGGGTTTATAATTTCCCCCAATTATCAAGGGTTTAGGGGCATCACCCTTGATTTGTGGGTTTAAAGGGGTGCCCCATTTCTAAGATAATTCTATGACCAACTAGGGGTCTAGGGGGTAGCACGCTTAGGTGGAGGTTTTGGGGGGCATTTCCCTTGAAACAAAAGTTTATCTATGATTTGTTATTGTGAATATTGACCATTTATCATTAGGTTAGAGGTCCAATGGTGGATATTTGTGTGCCTTTTATGGGTGGTTTTAGTTCATGGTTTCGTTAGACCATTTTATGATTTATTGTTTTGTATCTCCTATATATTAGGTCCATGAGACATTGTGATGTATTGCAAGAGTCTTATAGCTATCCAGATACCTCTATATCTCTAGTCGATGATATCTTGAGAGAAGCTTTCTCTGCAATTATATTGTAATTTAATATTAGTTTTTGTATAATATATTGGGTGGCTTTAGACTATGAGGTTTTCTCCTGAAATGTTTTTCCCCGCGCAAATCACCATGTTGTGGTATGCATTGTATTTATGCTATTTTGGTTAAGTTTCTATAACTCTTATAAAGATCTAAGAATTAGTTTACATTATCCTCTCCTCAAGGTTAGTGTAAGAAGTTGTTTTGCTACTTAATTTTCTTACATCAAGATGATGCACCTTATAGGTGGAACATATAGCCCATCATGTGTGTGGATAGTAGTTTGACACCTGTTAGATCTCACTCTATGAAACCCATTAAAAAAGAGGACCTCCTCCATCATCATATCAATTTTACAAGAGGGGTTTACCATAACACCTATAGTGGCATTACTATTAATTATCATTATTAATATTGGTAGGGATATAAAGAGGATAGGTTTCTCCATGAAATGATGAGTCAAGAGATGTGAATGACACACACTCACACACACACATACACTTGGTTGTCTAAATCAAAGGTGAGATTGGTGTGATTGTCACCATATTTACATAAGGGAAATCACATTATGGAGGAGAATATGATGCAAATATGAACTTTGTTCACATCGGATTCACCAAGATGTATAGTAATAAAACTAAATCATTGAAAATAGTGGTCATACCCCATGAGGAATAAATTTCATCCTCTCCACTTCAAGAAAACCTTAAAGGTTATTTTACCTCTAAGTTCATTCATTATAGATAGGAAAGCGTGTGTAAATTTGTGATGATAACATATAAAGATATCAGATTATAAGAACCAAAAGTACAAGTCATTAGGATCTCTTGGTAAGATTTATATGCTCTTTGTCTAGGACTCACGTGTAGGTCAAGGATGATATCATGGTACATGAGTGTCCCATATAGATGAAACATTAAGGTTGTACCAAAAAGAACAAGAGTGATAAGGCGCAGGTTCAAAGTATTTAATGTGATGAAAATAATGATAGAAAAGCTAGAACTAACTACAATAAAACAATACAAAAATAGAGATGGAAGAGAGAATTTCATGAGAAGTCCAATGAGTAAAGTCTCCACCCAACTCCACTCCATTCCTCTCCAAACCCACACACAAATAAGAGAGGACAAAAATATTCAGGGTTGTGATTTAGAGGTGTATAATCTTAAAATGGAAGCACTTCCATGTTAAGAGCGTTTAGCCCTCCTTAGGGGACGTTTTTGACCTCTACCATATCATCATCCTATTTCTGCATCATCTCATGCTTATGTGCTGGTTCAGGACCCTGATTGGGCCTCTCCAGGCACCTTCTACCCCACTTGGCATATTTTCCAGGGGTTCTAACCCCCTGGGTCAGGGTCGACCTCGACCCTGACCTGGGTCTCCCTTTCAAATCAGGAAACTTGTTGGTTGCTAGGGCTCATCAAAAATTTAGTTTTCCCGCTTCTGAGTCGGTTGTTTCGGGTTTCAAAGCATTGATTCCTAATTTATATTTAATATAGGTCCTTTCCTAGGGGTAAAGGCTTTAATGGGAATTTAATTCTCCTATGTAGGCCTCCTTAGAAGATTGTGCCCTAATTTCATATAAAAGGGAAGCTTTCTCTCTCATTTTCTCTAAGTCCTCTATTTGAAGCATTACGAATTATCAATTAGGTGATCAAGAGAAGTTTCAAGCGCCCATTTCCAAGTTCTCAAGGTGTTCAATTCTTCTCCTCAAGCATTCAAGTTCTCCATTGAAGATCAAGGATTCAAGCTCTCAAACCTTTGAAGGGATTAGGTGCAAACATTCAAGATTCATCATCCAAACCCTAGATCTAGCCATCATGGTGGTGTGATCTTCCTTCAAGATCCTTTGTACCTCTTCAAGACTCTTTCATCATCTCTTCAAAGTGGATTTCAAGCATACAATCATTGAGGTTTATGGTTCGTATTGGGTTCATGCTTTCATACTTACATACTTGCATACATTCAAATTTCAATTACATATCTATTGAATATCACAACTTCATTGTTAGATTCAATTCTACTACATGTTAGCATTCTGTACTTTATTGATTTCAAGGTTAATTCCTAAATCAGGGTTTGACTAAGGAAAAACCCTCCCCCACAACAAAAAAATCTCCTCTTTCTTACAGGTATAGGTACAAAATAGTGGATTTGAACCCAGATCTAGATACACTTTTTAGCAAACTTTCGGGATCCGCGAACAAAGTCACTTTCAGATCTGTGCAGGTTAGGGTCGACATTATTGGGTCAGGGTTGACATTTGTGGGTCAAGGTCAACCTTTTTCATAAGATGACATCAGAACGGAAAATGATTTTTGGGTTTTGTTCGTCTATGCATTTCGGTTCGGTATCAACTGTCAGTTTTTCCAGAAACAGTCTACAGACCTCAGAAAACAACATTCTTTGATCTGCAATATTTCAAGGTTAGTGCATTTCTCCCATCTCTTCAATTACTGTCATATATCATTTCTATACATATAATTAATAGAATTTAAGGTATCTCCTTTATTATTCTCCTTTCCAAGTAGTTGATTCATTTGTGCATTAACCCTTCTCTTGGGTTGATCAACTTGGATCTTCCATTTGTGCATTTGGGAATAAAAGAGGAACATCTTATCTTCTCCTTAATCATAATTGGAATACTTAATTAATACAATTCAATTAAGGTTAAGGAATTCAATACATTCTAGGCAAATCAATCTATCATTCTTAATACATTATATCTTCTTAATAAACACATCTAATTTCATCCCCCTTTACATTTTTGTAAGATAGAATATTCAATCTTTTTACATTTTAAACACTTAACATCCATCAAATCAACCCCCCAACACACATATACCTCTATACATCTACCCAACCCCAATATTTTATCCTACAAGAGGTCTACAACAGTCAAAGCCCATTTCAGTGTTTCCACCTCCACATACAACCAAGATAGATATATCGATAAATTATATAATATATAAATTATAGAAGAGATAACACAATTGATATGTTATAATAGAGAAGAATAAATCTATACGATAGGTTAGAGAGAATTAAATCCCCTTCAACACTAGAAATCTTCGAGCTTGCTAGAGTAAAGACAAGCTTGAATCCTTTAAATGGATGAAGCTTTGACTGTGATGATAGTGAAACAAAGGAGTGGAAGGATGGTAGACTAGATGCAAAAAAACCTATAACAAGAGCACAAGATTGCAATAAGAGAATAGAAGCCAAAAGAGAGCCAAAATGAATCTTGAATGCATCTCAATATCAGTGCACACAAAAGGAGGCAATACATTGCTAGAATTAGCAAGTGTAGTATCTCAACAATTACCTTTAGACTGAATATTTGTGGAATGAATATGTGGCATGAAAACATCTTTATGATGCACATGTGTGTGAGAATAAAATAGTCCACATAATTAGGAAATCAAATAAATAGGATCACAGAGTAGGCTTAGCAAGAGGATTAGGTAAATGCTTAGGTGAAGTCTCTAATTCAGCTAAAGAAAAACCACCATGTGGCATGGAATTGCACTGGGTGATACTTATGGTGTTACATATTGGTCTATCCTTGAGTTTGGGTGATTCTTTGAGACAATTTTTATTTATGACACTTTTAGTTGTGGGAGTGCCTAGTATCACAATGACTAGTGTAAAGTGAATTGGGTGTGCTATTAGGTTTCTCTTTCATTCTATCCCTCTCAACACATGATTCTTAGATCTACATGTTGACTCAAATCCTAGCACTCAATTTGGAGTGAATTTTGAGATATTGAGCAAGAAGGAAACTATATGGTTAAACTCCTAGAATTTATTTGGTTATCTCATTGTTCACAATCTATTTGAGAACTAATTTCAAAATCAAAATAACACTATAAATGTCCATGTTTTTGGTATTGGAAGTTATTTTTGTAAATTTACAATATGAAAAGAGCGCAACTAGATTACTAAAGTGCAAGTGCACTAGTGTTCGAATGGTGCATTGAAGTCTTGTAAGTATATTGGTTTTCTAAAGTGTGATATATTTTAGACCCTTGGAAAACAAGCATTTCCTACACTATTTGGGGATAATTTATTGAAATAAATTCATTCTTAAGGTTCTTCTTTGTTGTTGTATTGAGCAGAATGAATGAGTTTGGACAAGTGGTGTTTCAGTATGGATGATTGGTATGGTTTTCATTGATGTCAGCTCACTATTGCATTAATAACTTTTGTGGAGTGGTGCTTAGAATTTTACTCCGCAAATTCTTTATGTTGTGAATCTGTTTGTGAGACTTTGATATCTTGTCAAGTATAGTTTGGAGTTGTGGAATTCAAGATTTTATAGTTTGGAACACAATGCAGTAAAATTGATATTTGTCTAAGTATGACTGTGACTAACAATATTCTTTGTGTGAAATGTGTTCTTTGCATTTCTCCATGTTATGGTTTTTTATGGTGTGGCTTAGGTAATGAGCTATTAATGTCCTTATCTTCATTCATTTTAATTGGCACAATATTTTTAGTTTTGAAGACATGATTTCAAAATTATATGGTGTTCCTACTCTAGGTTTGGTTGACCTTGAGTGTTTACACTTCAATTACTTGTCTCGGTGAATGCAAGGAGATACATAACATGTATGGTGATATTTTTGGTCCTAGCTATGACACATTTTTGTCCACTTGTCATTCCTCCCCACTGCGGGAATGTTTAGTGTTGACCTATTTCAAATCTTGTTCATTTCTTTGCTTGGTCGACAATGGGAGACTCCAAAAAAAAAAAGTTGATATAAATAAAGGATGAATCATTCATGGTATAGCATATGTGTGTGGTATGTGTGAATGTTGTACACGTACCTATATATATGATGAAGGTGTATGAAAGAGGACTGTCTCCCTAATTGCATGACTTTAGTGTGAAGTGTTGTGCAAAGCAGTGATAACCCTAATGTGTTAGCTACTAGAAGCAGTGAGCCAAAGGTGTCTATAGATCTTTCGATTGCATTGGAGTTGTATATTAGTGGTGGATTTATTCTCTCTTATCCTTCTTCATCCAGGTAGAGAGTTCTCTAGTAGTGAGCCTTCTTCAGGTAGTGAGCCCTTTGGCAGTGACCCTTTCTTGTATTCCACCTTAACCATTGTTCATATATTTGAGAATAATCTTCTCTGTGGTTTTTCTCTTAACAAGGTTTTCCAAGTAAATTTGGTGTTTCGTGTGTTTATGGTTGTGCTTTTCATGTAAATTAAATGTTTAAAGTGGGTTTTGTGGAACTGATTAAAATTTTTATAAGGATAAAATTTTGTTGACAACTGATTCGCCCCACCCTCTCAGTTGTCTTGCACTTTCAACATTCTTTGTGTGCCTAGAATCTGAGTCTGTGTGCTCCTTTTGGTACTTTATGAGATATTGATTTCCTTGTACTTAACCTTGGTTTGTGTGTACCAAAGCCTTGATTATATATCTACAACATTATGGACATATATGCTTAGTCAAGTGGAGGTTGTGCGACATGTCATCATACTATCTTCATCATCTCTTATCCATTTGTAAGTGTGGGTGGTTGCTACAGTAAGAAAATACCAATATAAAAGCTCAATGGTAGATAGACTCTCCATTCTTTAGCTAGCACATGATAACACATATTTTAGAATGTTTGGATGACTATTATTTAGTTTAAGCTTGTTCATTATGCTTGATGTATTTTATACTAGATTTTTGTTATTGAATCACTTGAGAAACTTCAACAACCTATATTTCCCTTATTGTGGGTGTTCAAAAATGCTTAAATAGGTTCAAGCAATTTGGAATTAAATCCATGATTTTTTTAAGCATTTTAGACTTGAGCCTTTTTCTTAGTGTATCTAAGGAAATTCATCCAAATATGTCATGGTTTTCAAATGTAAATCTTATTTAGCATTTGAAAGGTACTTTATTTTCGAGATGTATTATTGATAGTATTTCTCTATGTATTCTAAATGTATGATATGTTATCACACATTACTTTAGTTACAAGTGCAATTTAATCGAGTTGCACTTGAAGTAACACACCTCCAAGAGCTTCTTTATTATGAGGGGAACACATCTTGTATAGTTGCCAAAGTGCCATAACCTTCCCTCCTCTTGCTAACAAAGGCCAATCCAGTATATGAGGTCATTAACATGAACAAAGTCAAAATGCACATAAACACGATGGTTATCATACCACTCAACAAATCTTATGGTCACATTGTCCATAGTTGGTCCAAGTGATCCCACCAATGTTCAACTTATCCCCATTGCCACAACAAAGGAGTTCATTGATGGCTAGACATTAACAAATTTTCTCATCTAATGCTATCTATTTCTCTTTCTAGGCTAACTAGTCAATCACTTGAAGATGTGCAAGATTTGAGGGTCACACTTGTGATAGTGCTCTCGTTAACTCAGTTCATATTCTAGATACTAGGAACAATCCAAATGTATGGAAACCAAATGACTATGATTTGTCTCTTACTACAAATTCTAACTTAACAATTTTTTTATTCCAATTTCAATATTTAATATTAAAAACTCCACCTTGAACTCTAAGATACAATTATCTCCAAATTTTTATAATAAAAAAATAACTTTTATAATGAATATAAATACCTATATAGGGACCCACAACCTTCCCAAAGTGGCCACCCTCTGCCCTTATGTTGAATTTCGGGCAGTTATTTATTATTGAGTGTATGTAACACACCAGCGAGACCCCACGTCGAGAAGTACTTTAGTTTGCCGCTCATTTAAAGGGGCCCGATTTTTCAACCATAGAAAAAGTAAATTCAAGCCATCGTTGCAAATCATCATAGCTGCGGAAACATTTCATAATTGAGCTTTACTAAAGTAGAAATCATTTCTAAACTTACAAGGTGGATATGAAGAGCACTTAGATTGATGATTTTTTTTTATAAAGTCAAAGCTTAAGTGTTTTTGGATTCTATTGTATATGATTATGTTTGCATGATGAAAATTATGTATATATTAAATTTGAAAAGTATTTTATCAATTGCTGAAAATTATGGTTAGATTGTTTGATAAAAAAAATATTATGGAACGGGTTTGGTGGAGGTAAGAGTATTTAGAATGCTAATAATTTATATTTAGAGTTAAAGTAATTTTATGGTTTCAATTGTTTTCAAATTCATTCATTGGTGTACAATTTTGTTGGCATGATGAAAATTTGGTACACATTGAATTGAAAAGCACTTGAAATGATTGTCATGGATTATGACAAACTTGTGTTTAAATAGTTTGATATAGAAGCTATTACATAATGTGTAAGGTGAAGATTTATATTGAGAGCACTTAGAGTGCTAACAATTTGTTTATAAAGTCAAAGCAATTTGATGGTTTAAAGTGCTTTTAGATTCAATTGTGTATTGATTATATGTGCATGATGAGAATAGGTGCACATTAAATTGAAAAGAACTTGAAATTATTGTTATGGACTGTGGAAAATTGATGCTTAAATAACTTGATATGAAATCTATTAATCAATGTAACGTGGAGACTTATACCAAGAACACGTAGAGCGCTATCAATTTATTTATAAAGTTAAAGTAAGTTGAAGGTTTCAACCGATTTCCGATTTGATTGTGTATGATTTTGTTTACATTATGAAAACATTGTACACAATTGAATTGAAAAAACGCTTGGATTCATTTCCATTGACCATAAAAAAGTCATATTTAAATAGTTTAAAGTGTTAAATCTAGAATCACTTTTAAACAAATAGTTAATAGGTTCAACTTATGGACTTATTAACCGTAAGGTAATATGTGGATGAAGGGGCCACTTTAGGTAGAACTTATTGATGTCATGATGGATATTGCAGTAATTAAAATTGTGTAATTTTACTCAATAAATCAATCATTTTTTTATGTCTTATAAAATTATAATGACCAATAAAACTATATTTCAATATCCATATATTTTACAAATATTAATGTGATTTTTGATTTGGTTGTGTCCAACGAATTGACAATTTAATGTCTTATTATAGATCATTTTATATTTAATTTCACTTATTTCTTCTTTTTTGAGGGGGTGGTGGTTGTAGTTGATGAATTGTGATTTAGGGGGTCATTCCCATACATATTACTTACAACAACAATTAATATTCAAAGTTTCTCATGTTTGGTAATCCTTATAAAAAATCATTGAAGGAGCGATTTTACCAATGTGTACTTTATGTGATACGCAAATTAATACAAAATAGGTCAGAATCCATATAGAACAAACACATTAGATCAAGAAATAGTGACCAAAAATTTAAAAAAACTCCAATATCATCTATCGACCATTATTGTTTGTTACTAGTGTTTTCACCATTCCATGTTCAATGACTACACCTACTCCTTCAAGACAAAACACTACTTCATTTACATTGGTGCCAAGATACTCGTGACTCCTTTAAAAAAAAGGTAGCCTTATTAGCATTGCTCCTTTAAATATTTTCCTTTCTAGCATCTCTTGTTGAGAGGAAGGAGATCCACGCTCCCATCAACAAACTATTCATCACAAGTAGCAATTCATTCTAAGGTGGATAGCCTTTACCATGTAATACATAATCCAAAATTAAGCCTAACCCTCCTAGAAATTTATATTTTTTTTGAGACCAATCGTCATTTCATTGATCTTCTTTCTCACCCCTAGACCTAGAAGAAACTAAAAAAATATCATTGCAATTTTGGTGTTTATGAGCTATATCTATGATTATTTAAATAATAATTCTTTTCATAACCTAATAGATAAAAAAGATAATGATGCCTATTTTCACCTTAAAATCCTCTCCGTTCATGAAGTCACAACTCTAATGAAGGTCATTTGTCTCTTCTCAAAATTGAGAAACAAATACTCATCATATTTTATGGTTAGTGAGGAAGATTAACTGGTTTGATGTACCAAGTGGAAGTGATGACCCTCCTCTCATCCACTTTTTGCTCGAATGATTTCACAAATGTTATCATATAATTGACAAGGATGTCCAAGTACTTTCTCAATACATTTATTTTTTCTAGAATATTATCTTAGGCCTAGAGTTCACATTCCATCAAAAGTTATTGCTAAGTGTTTAACTTAGTGGCCATCTAATGAGGTATTATCATATTTCCTTGATGACATGATCAACTATCAATTCCCTTAGTGAATTTAAATGGATCAAATAGGGAGCCAAACCACTCCCATGCATATGCTATATTGTACATGGTTATCTCCTCTTCATGATCAATTGCATGGTTGGAAATGAAGCTTCATTGTTTATTAGCTTCTTTATATAGGCATGTCAAATCAAGAAAGAAGTTTGATACGTGGGAAATTAGTATTATAATTGATGCCAACTCTTTTCTTATTGGTAGTTGAGAGATTGTTTCTATGTGTTGTGGTGTTGTCATTGTGATGTCAACCCACTACATTGTGTCATTAATGATATGGTTCTCAAAATATGGAGAAATGGTTAAAGGTAGGATGTGATGATATTTTTTGATGCCAAAGGAAAAAGCTTTTGCAATTGGTTGATAGCTGAGAGTATTCCCTATTGTGAATGTTCACCTCCTTCATGTTGATGTAACACTCAAGTATGTTGAGATGATAGTGATGAACTATAACTGATTGAATGTTTGAAGATGTTAAGTTGATGATCATGCAAGACATTAAATCGGTTAATGTATTGTATTTTCATTAATGTCAACTTGATATAATCTGTATGGTCATGTATATACTACTAAAGACTTCAAAGAACCAATGAATCAAGGCTATGCTTTCAGTAATGCATAAAAGTTGAGTATTCACATAATGGTTGTATACACCGACGGTCAGAGTAAACCAAAAGAGAAAAGTCACAGTGTTACCCGACGAGCAAAAGTACAACATTATCAATGAGCAAAGTCACAGTGTTGCCCAACGAGCAGAGCACGGTGTAACCCGACGGACAAAATTACAGTGTTGCCCGACGAACAGAGATCCCGAAGAAAAGTGAAGTCACACCAAAGAAATAGTCAGTTATCACCGATGACTAACTGAAGTATTGACCGACAGAATAGAGAGTTCAGAAATGATAAAATGCTTAACTGTCAAGAGATAAATATAGACTTAACTGATACTTATCATTGTTTTAATCAACAAGATAAAGCCGGAGATAAGTAAAGGATTTAAAGCTGATTTGTCCAGTTGGAAATAAGATCTCTACGAGATAAAATTGGAGTTTTTCTTTAAATCTAAGTGGCGAGAATTGTTGAACACGCCAAGAACAAGAAAGCCAAGAAACGGTAAAAACATGTCTATTTAAGAGACAAGATTATTTAATATGAATAAGGGGAGGACAAGAGAATAGATGCTGAAGAGATTCTGAAGGAGAAGAAAGTCTTCATTCAAACCTGATCAACAAGCTAAGGAAAGAGCTAGATTCTACAGACACCGACGAACAATGAAACAACATCACAGAGCAGAACATCGTGGAGCAAAGGTATTGAATTGATTATATTGATCAGAGAGGTAATGCACTTACAATAGATCTAAAAATCAGCAATTCAAGTTGTATATGTGAACATATCACTTTACTATTTCATTTTAACCATTTAAGCATCAAGTCTCTTAACCGAGAAAGACTTAAAAGTCTTTTCTAATTGAGATACATCCCAAGGAGTATCAAAAAGTTTGATCATGCAAAGTAGCATTGGATATGCTTGATACCTACTGACAGGCCAAGTGAGTGTTTGATCAAGGATGGTAGCATTAGATGCCAGATACTAAGTGAAAAAATATTTATCTAAATCCTGTAACAAGGTCACACCTAATAGTGTGTTTGTAACCTTTAACAGGGTTGGCTCTTAACCGAGCTCACTTCATAAGAGTGAAAATTTGGGGTACCGGTCCAAGTGGTTTTTCCCTTAACAGAGTTTCTACGTTAAAAATTCATGTGTTATGTGTTTATGTTTCATTGCATTATTGTTTTGCATTTCACATAAGTAACTTTGGATTGATCAGTATACACTAGTTATTTATTGTGTTTCGGTAAATAGAAAGACTGCTTATCGGTAAACATACAGAAGAATGTTTTACAAAGCATTTCGACAAGTAGCAATCTGATATAAGTATTTGGAGGCATTCATCTTAAAGGACTAAAGATAACTAGAGGTATAAATTTGTGGTACTAAGTTTTAAGGGTTGATTTAAGGATTAAAATTTGGGGCCACTGATTCACCCCCCCCTCTCATTTGTTACTAACAATTGGTATCAGAGCTTGTGTGCTTAGAAGGAAGGTTTCAAGACCTAAGAAAAAGATCACAAGATGAACAGATGAGATGTGCCCAAGTTGAAAAAGTACAACTTTGCATCATGGAAAAGTAGAATAAGACTCCACTTATCAGGTATTGGAAATGATGTTACTCAATATTTAGATACTGAATATGTGTTGCCCACAGGAGAAACCATAGTTGAATAGATGAGAGAGAAGCATGAGCACAACTGCATGATGATAGAGCTTGCTTCCTCACTCTCTGATGTTTAATTTGAAGATATCAAAACATGCACCTTTGCAAAGAAGATGTGGGATAAATTGATGCTTGTACATGGTGGTGACAAGAATGTTCTGAGAGCCAAGGCAGAAAGCTTTAGAGGAAAGTTTGATGATCTCAGAATGAAAGAAGGTGAAAACATCCCATAGTACAACACAAGAATCAAAGAGTTATTCAATGCTATCGGAGGAGTTGGAGGTGTACTAGAAGAAGATACAGTGGTAAGTAAAATTCTAAAAACCTTACTGCCTACTTATGCTATTAGAGTATCTTCCATACAAGAAATGAGAGCAGTAGCAAATAACAATGTTACTTTAGATAGTTTGATTGGAAGAATGATTTCATTTGAGATGAATAAATTTGATAATAGTGTCTTACCAAACCTAGAGTTTGCATTCAAAACTTCTATAAGAATAAGTAAATCAAGTCATAAACACACTACGAGAAAAGATAGTGATAGTGAAAGTGAAGAAGATGATCTTGATAAAAATGAAGCACTTATGGCTAGAAGAATGCAGAGAGGCAAAGGTAAATACAAAGGTAAATTACCACTTGTTTGTTTTAATTGTAAAGAGATTGGACACTTTGCTGCAAGATGTCCTTACAGAAGAAAATATGACATAAGTAATGACAGATCATTTGAAAAAAAGTCTGACAGAGGTGATTACAGAAGCTACCAACAATCAGAAAGAAGAGATACCCGAGACTACAAGGACAAACAAAAGAAGGTCAGTTACCTAGCTACATGCAAAAATGATGACACTGACACCGAATCAAAAGAAGACATCGAGATGGTATTTGTATCCATGAAGGATGATTTAGATGAAGATGAATAAAGGTGTGTAGAAATTGCACTCATATCTAAAGTTAGTAAAAATGATGTCTAGATCATAGATAGTGGCTGCACTCACCACATGATTGGTGAAAAAGAAAAGTTTAATACTTTTGAGTATTATAATGGTGGATCAGTAAGAATGGGTAATGATACACCTTCTCTAGTTGAAGGTAAAGGAACCATAATGTTGAATAACCTAATTAAATGTGAAAATGCTTACTGGGTTAGAGGACTGAATTATAATTTGTTAAGTGTTTCTCAATTGAATAATTCAGGTCACAAAGTAGCATTTGAAAATAAGAAGGCAAAGATCTTCAATAAATTAGGAAGTCTGATTGGTACTGGTGAGCAGACAAAAGGTAACTTATTCTATCTAAATGATACTGACTCCACTTGTTTGATGGATAGAAACAAAGACATATGGTTATGGCACAAAATATTGTGTCATGTGAACTTTGACAACATGATAAAGATAATAAAAAAGAGAAATGTCAGAGGCTTACTGACGATGACTAAGCCCGACAATATCATGTGAAAAAATTGTCAAAAATGTAAGATGACAAAGTCTAGTTTCAAAAGCAAAACCCATACATCTGATGCAATTCTAGAATTAGTCTATACAGATTTATGTGGACCCATGAGGACAAAGAGCTACTATGGAGATAGGTATTTTATTCTCTTTGTTGATGATTTTTCTAGAATGATTACAGTCATGTTTTTAAAAGAGAAATAAGAAGCATTTAAGATGTTTAAATGGTACAAAGAAATGGTAGAAAACAAAATGGTAAAGAACTAAAATGCTTAAGATCAGATAGAGGAGGGAATTTGTTTCAGATGAATTCACTGAATTTTGCAATGAGAATAGAATCAAAAGACAGGTCTCTACTCCAAGAACACCTAGCAAAATGGAATTGCTAAAAGAAGGAACAGATCCATTGTTGATTGTGCAAGGACATTGATGATAGAGAAAGGCATCAACCAAATCTTCTGGAGGGAAGTTGTCAGTACTACTATTTGCACATTGAACAGAGTACAATTGAAGAAAGACACCAAGAAGACACCCTATGAGCTTTGGTATGGTCACCCACCCAATGTAAGTTACTTCAAGATCTTTGGTACTCAATGTTATATCTTAAAAGATGATATAAATTGAAAGCTTGACTCCAAAAGTGATGAAGGTATCTTTCTAGGGTATTCCACCAAGAGCAAGGCTTATAAATGTCTTAATAAAGTCTCTAAAAAAATTGTTGAAAGTGCAAATGTAAAGATAGATGAATTTGCAGAGAAGAATGAAAAAGAAAGCACAAAAGAACCAGAGGAATACAACAGGTTTGTTTACATTGACAAACCTGACACTCTACCCAAGCAACAATGTATAGCTCCCGAGAAACAGATTAATGCACCTGAGCATCAGGGTGCAAATACCGACAATCAGGATATTTCTCGAGATGATGTACCGGGCGATGGAGATCAGAATGAAGGAAAAAATGATGTTCAATATGATAGGTCCAAAGAATTGAACCTATACTTGCCAGATATGTCAGAAGGAACCATCCAGAGAACCAGATCATAGGAGAAAAGAAGGTTGGTATGAGAGCCCAAAGTAAGTCTTTAAACACAAGATGTCTTATTTGTGATTTTGAGCCAAAATTTGTCAATGCTACACTTGATAATAAAGAATGGATTAGTGCTATGAATGAAGAAATTGAGAAGATTGAGAAAAACAAGACATGGACACTTGTACCAAGACCAGATGACAAGAATGTCATCGGTACAAAATGGATATTCAGGAATAAGTTGAATGAGAATGGAGAAGTCACAAGAAATAAAGAAAGACTAGTATGCAAGGGGTATGCACAAGAATAAGGGATTGACTATAGAGAGACCTTTGCACCCGTTGCTAGGCTAGAAGGAGTGAGAATATTACTTTCTTATGCTACATATAAAGGCTTCAAGATATACCAGATAGATGTCAAGTCTGCATTCCTAAATGGAATACTTGAGGAAGAGGTATACATTGAGCAACCAGAACGGTTTGTTGATCTAGACAAGAGGAACATGGTATGTAGACTTCACAAAGCCTTGTATGGATTGAAACAAGCACCCCGAGCTTGGTATGAAAGACTTCATTCCTATCTCATAAGTATTGGATTTGTAAGGACTAGTGAAAATAGTAATCTTTATTTGAAGGAAGATACTGACGCTAACATTTTGATTACTAAAATATTTGTTGATGACATCATATTTGGAGGCAATGATATGATATGCAAATCAATTGCAAATAAAATGAGCAAATAATTTGAGATGTCTATGTTTGGAGAGATCAAGTTCTTTCTTGGTCTACAGATCATGCAACACGATGAAGGCATTTTCATTACACAATCTAAATACATCAAGGAAGTGCTAAAAATATTCAAAATGGAAGATTCCAAGCCAGTTGGAACACTGATGGCAACTGGATGTAAGATGAAAAAGGAGGAAAAATCAACAGAGGTAAATCAAACTTTGTATAGATCAATGATTGGGAAACTCATGTATGTTGTACATACTAGACCAGATATTGCACATGCAGTAGGAATAGTTGCAAGATTTTCTACTAATCCCAGGGAGTCACATATGACTGTTGTGAAAAGAATCCTAAGATATCTGAAGAATACCGAGGAATATGGCTTATGGTATAGAAGAGAAGGCAAATTTGAACTTAAGGTCTTTACCGACGCTGATTGGGCTGGAAACATTGATGACCGGAAGAGCACAACTAGAGGATCATTCTTTATGGGTGACAAACTTGTCACATGGATTAGCAAGAAGCAAGGATGCATCTCTCAGTCTACTCTAGAAGAAGAGTATGTTGCTGTTGCTGCAAACTGCTCAAATATTGCATGGATCAAATAGTTACTGGAAGGTATGCATATGCAAATTCTTGAACCAGTAATTATCTATTGTGACAACACAAGTGCAATAAACATTTCCAAGAATCCAGTCATGTATGCTAAAACAAAGCATATTTCCTTCAAGTATCATTATTTGAGAGAACAAGTTCAAGTAAAAGAGGTGATACTTGAGTATGTGCAATCAAAGGAATAATTAGCTGATATCTTCACCAAGCCATTGCCCAAGGATGCATTTGAGTACTTGAGAAAGAGGGTAGGGGTCAGACTCTTGTCTACTGGTCATTAAAATGACTAGAAGGCTGCATCAGCCTACATATTATCAGAATATCATTCATGTTGATGCAAGCAAAGAGATGGACTTCAAAGATACATCTATACATAGAAATGTATTTATCTACACTGAGCACCAGAGTTATATTGCTGATGGATTGGGAAATTCAAGGAATATATTATGGATGGAAATGACTGTTTGACATAACTGTCAAATATTTTTTTTGGTATTGTTGTCAAAGGGAGAGATTATCATTATCCATTAACACATTAGGGATAGATTAAATCCATCACATTATCCAAAGGGAGAGATGTAACCAGAAAGGGAGAGTATGTACAAAGGGAGAGATTGCTGTCAAAAAGAGAAAAGAGACATCAATAGAAAAGAACAGTCAAAGGAAGAGAGTTTAACACAGGAAGAGAACACATCACATCAAAAGAAGAAAAATTCTACATCTATCCAGTGAAGGGATTGAAGACAGAAAGAGAGTTGGAAGAATCAAATCTAAGCTCACAGAAGCTTACCGAGGACCAGATATTTGTATCGGTTATAGTACATAAGATTGGTAGTTTGATGAACCTCAAATGTTATATTTCATATTGTGTTAGTGATAATATAGTGTGATAATGTAGTATGTTGCTCAATACCAAAGGGAGAGATTGATGAACTATAATTGATTGAATGTTTGAAGATGTTAAGTTGATGATCATGCAAGACATTAAATCAGTTAATGTATTATATTGTCATTAATGTCAACTTGATATAATCTATATGGTCATGTATATACTGCTAAAGAATTCAAAGAACCAATTAATCAAGGATATGCTATTATTAATTCATAAAAGTTGAGTATTCAGAGAATGACTGTATACACCGATAGAGTGCACACCAATGGTCAGAGTAAACCAAAATAGAAAATTCACAGTGTTACTAGACGAGAAAAAGCACATCATTACCGACAAGCAAAGTCATAGTGTTGCCCGACGAGAAGAGCACAGTGTAACCCGACGAACATAATTATAGTGTTGCCCAACGGACGGAGATCCTGAAGACAACTGAAGTCACACCAACGGAACAGTCAGTTATCATCGATAACTAACTAAAGTATTGACCGACAAAATAGGGAGTTCAAAAATGACAAAATGCTTAGCTGTCAAGAGCTAAATATAGACTTAACTGATACTTATAATTTTTTTAATCAACAATAAAAGTCGGAGATAAGTCAAGGATTTAAAGCTGATTTATCTAGTTGGCAAGAAGATCTCTACGAGATAAAACTGGAGTTTTTCTTTAAATCTAAGTGGAAAGAATTGTGGAACACGCCAAGAACAAGAAAGCCAAGAAATGGTGAAAACATGTTTATTTAAGAGACACACTTATTCAATATGAATAAGGGGAGTGACAAGAAAATAGATGCTGAAGAGATTTTGAAGGAGAAGAAATTCTTCATTTAGACCTAATCAACAAGCTAAGGAAAGAGCTAGATTCTGCAGACACTGACAAATAGTGAAACAACATCACAAAGTAGAACAGTGTGGAGAAAAGGTATTGAATTGATTATATTGATCAGAGAGGTAATGCACTTACAATAGATCTGAAAATATGCAATTCACATTGTATGTGTGAACATATCACTTTATTGTTTCAGTTTAACCATTGAAGCATCAAGTCTCTTAACCAAGCAAGACTTAAAAATCTTTTCTAATTGAGATACATCCCAAGGAGTATCAAAAAGTTTTATCATGCAAATTAGCATTGGATATGCTCGATACCTATTGATAGTCCAAGTGAGTGTTTGATCAAAGATGGTAGCCTTAGATTCCACATACTAAGTGACAAACTATTTATCTAAATCCTCTAACAAGGTCACACCTAACAGTGTGTTTGTAGCCTTTAACAAGGTTGGCCCTTAAACGAGCTCACTGTAGAAGAGTGAAAATTTGGGGTACCTATCCCAATGGTTTTTCCCTTAACAGGGTTTCCACGTTAAAAATCCATGTGTTATGTGTTTATGTTTCATTACTTTATTGTTTTGCATTTCACATAAGTAACTCTAGATTGATCGGTATACACTAGTTATTTACTGTGTTTCGGTAAACAGAAAGACTGCTTATCGGTAAACATACAAAAGAAGGTTTTACAAAACATTCTGACAAGTAGCAATCTAATATAAGTATTTGGAGGCATTCATCTTAAAGGACTAAAGATAACTAGAGGTATAAATTTGTGGTACTAAGTTTTAAGGGTTGATTTAAGGATTAAAATTTGAGGCCACTGATTCACCCCCTCCCCCCCTCTCAGTTATTACTAACATATAGTAGTGATTTTGTGCTTTGTAATGTGGTTTTGGTGTGTTATGGTGTTTTCCCATCAATTTTTTTGGTCTATAGGTTGTTGATTTTGCCATTACTAGGAGATGTTATTATTTGGATGTGTTGGTGATCAAAAGTGTTGCCATGCTGAAGCAGTGTGAGGTTGGATGTTGACCCTTATTTGTGTTGACAATAATGTGTTCAATTCTTAATTTCTCAAGATCAACATCCAACTTATACATTTACTCTATTAGGACCTTGTGAACTTTAGGTTCTTCACTTTTGCTTTCAGACATTTTTTGTTTACCTCTTGTATCATCCTTCTGTGAACTAGAAGCTCTATGAGTAAGTGGTATCTCTTGGTCCTTTTGAGACCTCTCTATATTCCTTGTAGTTTGATATCTTAAAGATCTTCATTTGATTTTCTCAACATCTTTCTTTTCATGTTTTTTCTTTTTTTCTAATCTCTTTTTCCCATTTCATTTGTTGAATAAGGGCAAGATGTTTCATGATGAGTGCCTCTTCTTCAGCAAGCTCATCAGAGGGAGCTTCCTCAGATTTTGAACTGACTGTATTTGTTCCTTCCCTCTCACTAGAAGTGGAAGTAGCTATATATGTTTCTAATACTTTCTCTGTAGCTTCTTCATATTCTGAAGTATTTCCATCATGAATGGACTGATTGCTACCTACCTCTCTCCTAGTATTACTTTCTTTTCCTCTTGGAGGAGTTTCATCTATATTGTCTTGGTTTCTTTTCTTTCTCCAAGACATTTCCATTCTTTAAGTTGAAGCAAATCCACCATCTAATGCAGTTTCAGGATTCCTTTTAGCTTTTGACCTAGTATTCATTTTGAAAAATATTTACTAACTTTACTGATCACAAAGATTTAGCTTTAGAGTCGCCACCCAACAATTGTTTGGGATAAATGAATACTTTATCAAAATGATCTTGACAACTATAATTGTTATCGTCTGCAACCAAACTTTGGGATAAGCTTTAAATATGATTTATGATCTTAATAATCCCCAGTGGAGTCGCCAATTTGTTAGGGTTTTTTCTTGCAAGGCCTCTAAATGCTTGAATATTTGATTAACTCTATGACTCCCAATGCCTTTAAACTCTGACTCAAGCAAGAGAAAACACTAATTGATGATGTATTTTAATAACACTGGGGATACCTATTATCACCTCCATCTTTTTTGAGATCCACTGATTCAGGCAGGTTTTACCTATGATTGATTACTGACTTGACAATATCTTTAGAGTGGATTTTTACTTATGTGCTGAATGCTCTGTTCTTATATGGATAAATAGATAATAATGCAGATAACTATGGTTACTCTGAGGAAAAGTTTAACTATCCAAATCATTATCTTGATGATGATAGACAACAACATGAAAAGGAATTTCATCCTTCTTTCCTTTTATAATTCTTATGAATTTAGGAGGAGTAACCTATTTGATTTTCTCTTTAAGAAATCAACAAACTCAAATTGTAAACTTTGTGAGTACAATTGATTTTAAATATATACTCTGTGTAAATGTAATTGATTTTGAATAGTTTTAAATATTTGGATGGTGATGGATCACTTAACAGGTTCTAGACCAGTGCCTATCCTTGGGCTATAGAGTCAAAAGATGTAAATCCACAGAGAAACAAATAAGAAAACTTAGGATGCCTTAGAACCTACATACAACTCAGGTAAAGTGCCTTACAAATTACCCTGTCACTCCCACAATGTTGTATCAAATCCTCAATCACTGATGTGCTCTCTGAAAATACTCACAAAATTTAATTCTCCCCTTAGAAGAAACTTGCAAATAATTAGATAGCTACCTTATAGACAATATGTTTAACATGCCTTACAAATTAAACATAAAAGAGTACACACAATAAGAAAAGAGACAAAAAAAATATAGAATAAAGTTGCACTGTATTTTTATTCATAAATTTATGCTTCAGTACATATAAAGGCTAAAAGCTCAAAAACACAGACTGAAATCTAGAAGTCTAGCTTACAATTATATTTCATCCCCTTCAAAACTATTACATTTTATCTATTTATATCTCTAAACCATCTTGGAATCCTTAAGATAAGGATGCAACAAGCTTCAGATGGTTTAAAAAACCTAAACCTAAAATTTGCAGAAAAAACAAAAGAGAAAAGTGACCCAAGCGGTGGAAAGACAAAAGCAGATAATGAAATCTGATTTGCTTCTTGTCTTCAAATGATCTTCAGCTCCTTTGGTTTGTGTACTCCCAGGATAGTTTCTGATATTCTTTAATGATGACTAACTTGCCTATTCTCCAAGAAACTGTGTGTCGGATCCTCAAACATTCTTTTATTCCTCAAAAAGTCAATTATGACAGCTTTCTTCTTTTGTCTTTATATGAACTCTGGCACCTTTGTCTGATTATGTTCAAGATAGCATCAAATGTTTGCATTGAGACCAAGTGACCTCCATTATAGGCTAACCTACACTTTTCTTTTATGATTTATGACCTTCCTATTCTCATAGATCAGGTGCCAAGTATCCTTTTTCATTCTTCGTCCAAGACATCAACATCCACTGCAGCAACCTTATTTTTCTTTGGCTTTGTCTTCAAGTCCCATGTTGCCACATCATCTTCTACAGGCCAATTAAAGCTTTGAATGCTTTGCAATTTTTCTTTTTGCCTCTCCCATCTGACATCAGTTATGCCTTTAACATCCACTATGAATTTATTGATGTCAGTTTATGCCTTGAAAGCTTCATCTAAAATCTTATTAGCTTTCCATATCTAGATTTGAGTCTAAAATAAATGCCTCTTTATTAGGCAGCATGCTGTCAAATTCACTTTTCCAGGCCTCCAAGGCCTTAATCTGATCATCCTCTCCCTTGATTGGAGGAATTGTTAGAGTAATCTTTAGTAATTACTCCTTAGTGCTTAAGTTTCTCTTAGGCAGTTTAGTTAGACTTAGGAAAGTTTCCTTTTCTGAGTTAGTTGCCCTTTTTAGGGTTTCGACATCCTTTATAAGGATTGTCTTCTTTGTATTCTTTACTGAGATTGTATTATTTTCATCATTGTGTTAATAGAAGATAATTTCTTTCACAATGGGTTTGCAGTCTCTCTCATTT
>MU227172.1:1286460-1308829 GCA_018584345.1 Thuja plicata
TTTTCATCATTGTGTTAATAGAAGATAATTTCTTTCACAATGGGTTTGCAGTCTCTCTCATTTTGGCCGCCATAGCTTTCTGAAGTACTTCTCTCTTCTGTCTTCTTCTTTCTTGTAGCAGTGTTTGCATGCAGGTTTCTTGGGAAGATTTGACGTTTGTCAAATCCTACAGGAATAAGCCGGTTAAAACTTGATCCCAAGAGGCTGATCTTCACCTCAATCTGATTTAACTTTCCTTTGAAGAAAGGTAAAGTCACATTTATTTTCCCAATCTCATCCCCCATCTCTGTCACAATCTCTGGTAGATCTGGCCTATGTGGCTGTAAATAAGCCAACTTCTCAAATAGTTGTACCCTACTTGACCAAGTTGTGAAATAAGGATTCAAAATGGAGATGTACCCTGTCACTTCAATATGTAAAGTAGGTAATTTATTGTATGCATTTAGGATTATATCATTTTTATCTTTTAGGATATCAATCCTATGATGAAGTATATTCAATAATGCATTTATGGCAATCTCATTATCCCTTTTAGCCATTTCTTCTATTTTTGCTTCTTCCTCTGTTTCAACTTTTTCTTTTGTATGTGGAGGCTGCTCTGAGGGTACATATACAACTTCTGGATTTTCTTGCAATTGTTTGGACAATTTAGCAATTACCCTCTCTAGTTCATGAATCTTGATTTGGCATAATTCTCTGTCCTTAGCCAGGGCACTAGCCTACTCTACTAAAGTTTCACATCTTTCAGACAATTGCTTTGTCTTATCCTCATTCAAATGTGCCCAGTGTGTCATTATTTGGGAAATATCCAAGTCACTTGTGTTCTGAACTGACCACACCATTTGGTTTCCCACCATGCTCTCTTGAATATTTAACAATTGGGGCTTCTGGTCTCTAGGACATAGACTCCACATAGCAAATTCTTGGGAATTTGGACTATATCTGAATCCTTTGATCATATCACCAATTTGGACCTCATTTGTCATCTTTAGGTCCGGTTGCTTTCTTATTTGGTCTGTTATAAATGCTGAGGCTAAATACCAGCCTTAAGAAAGAAACATTCCACTGTCCAAAACTAATTTCCTGGCTTCTTTAGGAGTAATATCCTTAGTTTCAAGATCATATGTTTGTAGATCTAAGAGAGCCTCATTTGTCACTGCTTCCTCACCAGCTAATTTCAACTGCTCTTTGACCTGCTTCTGCTTAAGCCATATGAGGAAATCCTTGAATTCATCAGTTTTTATGAAATTGTCATCTTTTAAAAACTGATGTGGGTGGATCAGTCTCTCATCTATACATGTTTTCAGAGGCAACTCTATGTCCTCTTCCACTTCTTGCTGCAATTTTTTCCTTTTTCTTATTTCTTTTCTCAGATTATGATCATAGGCCCTATTACCAGGAATAATGACACTTACTCTATCTTTTTTCCTCTCTTCTTACATAAATTTAAGCATGAGAAGACTGACCAAGATCAATCTTTTGCCTCTTAAGGGCACGCTCATATGTACTCTCCAGCTCTATTTCCTTGGTTAAATCAATGGTGACCATTCACCTACTATCATTTCTCGTTCACTACGTTGTGTTGGCTAATCCATTGGAGGTGGGCTTGGAATTGAATATCCTTCATCACTATCCTCCTCATACTCTGAATCAGAGTACTCCAGCTCTTCTTGCCCTTTTCTTTTCACAACCAGGTGATCCTCAAGTTGTTCACAAAGGGTGTGGTGGTTGTTCAACATAGCTTTAATTCTATCAAAATAGGGCAAATCATGGAAGAATCCTCCAAATGCCACTCCTCTTCTCTTCACTTGTCTTTCCAAATACAATAGTTCTTGGATTTTTTCTCTTTTCAGCTTCACTTCCCCTTCATTAATAATATTTCTTGTAGCATCTTCCTTCATGCATTCACCATGTAGATAAGTGTTAGGAATGGTGGGAGTAAGGAGTTTCTTAGCTCCTGCTATGAAACCCTCTATATCAATATACCTGTATAAGGCAACACCCATTTTTTAGTCATTCAGCCAGTTGCTCACTAAGTCAATGGGTTTCTTTCCAATTGTAAATTGATATATCTTGAACTGTCTAGGGGTAAATGTCCCCTTCCTATGTGGTGCAAGGTATTCTTTATCAGTTAACATAAGCTGCCATATGAACTCCATTGCAACAATTCTGGTTGGTACATGATATGGTAAGATATGAGGAGGATGAGAACATCCATATACTCTAATCATTGTAAAATTGCTCTCCAAATAGAAGTCACCCCAATTACGGTCTCCCTCCCATTTGTCTACATACTCACAGGGTCTTAGTAATTGTAACACCTTCACTGGGAGCCTAGTCTTGTTCACACCTAGACTTTGCATTAATGGGTAAACTACCCAATTCTCAAATCCGCAGAAATTACAGTCTTTGGCAGTGAAATTCCAAATTTTAATCCAAAATTGGATAGGGTTGGGCTGATTGTAATATAACCGCTGAGGGTTCAAATTTGGCAAGTCCATGATATTATAGTTTAAATGCAACAATAGATGCATCAGGATTGAATAATGCAGGAATTTAGGCTCCTTCTCCTTGTTTTTAATGGCAACAAACCCCTCATGCATCCTGTTGATGATATACTAAATGTAGTCATAGCTGGTGCTGGAGTGTACATCCTATAAGTCTAAGACCATCATGAGAATACCAACACCTATTCTCGCAGCTCCTCCATCCTTACCCAACACTCTATATAAGGCATATGCAATGTACTTGATATAAATATTTAAATCCTTGTAACAATAGGGTGCAGTTCCTGGTATAGGGGCAATATGGTCTCTGACCTCACTAAGGATGTGCCTCTTCAATTGAGTCCTAACAACTCAAGACTGTAGCCTATACCTTTCCTCTTGTCTAGGGAGGTCAATCTTAGTGGACATTATGCTGTATAAGCCAAAAGTTTGCATGAAAGAATTTCTATTCAAGGCTAACCACACAATGCCATCATTCTTTTTAATTGTTTTTGTTAATGGGTCATAGTGGTGTGCTAGTGCTAGGAACAGGTCTACATCTACAAATACATCAGGGACTAACAACCTAGCCAATCCACAAGTCCAAGGGTTTGAAATAGGCATAACTTTATCACAGTTTTTGTAAAAGTAATTGAAAAGAGAAAAACCTGTGGACCCTAAAGTTTTGGCGTCTGTTATGTTGACGTACTCATCTGATAGAATATTTGCATTTTCCTTCTTGTTTTGAGTGGAACCAAGTAGCAGCTAATTTTCCCACATAGTCATTAATTCTCTACATTCCTATTGGCCGATGATTTCAGCAATGTCATGTCAGCAACTACCTTTACTTTTTTTACGCCTTAACTATCATTTTCCTTATCTGGCGACTACGCGACTATGCATTGTCTCCTTATCACTGAACAAATCTCTTAACCTTAGTTTCTTTCAGAGACCTGGCGACAACAAGCTTTTCTTCATTTTACTTTAACCGTGGTTCACTTCTAGCGACCTCACGACTGAAGGAATCCAAATTGCTGAAATAATTTCTTAACTCAGAGTTTATTAAAAGACCTCCCGACCACCGTAGATCCTTCTTAATCTGCATCTGATGGCTGACATTAAACTCCTCATTATTTATTCTAAACCTTAATATACTTCTCGAGACTTGGCGACTATAGTTTAATACAACATTTATTTTCTCAATCTCTAAGTCACCATAAGAAATTTTACTTAGCCTTTTCATCTAGAGATCACGTGACTACCGTTGATCTTAATCCTTAAGCATCCAACGATTCTGCCAAGTCGCAGCTTATATTATAAGAACCCTAAAAGATCTGGAGACCTGGCAACCAAAGTGAAATTTATACCTTAGTCTCTTTATCGCCAGATAGAATTTCTTCATTTGGAGACCACGCGACTGAAGCTTCAATCTTATACATTTTGAACACGTGTCTCATCTTTATTGCTTGTCTCCAAGTCGCTGAATAAACATTCACTTATCAAATCTTATCAGCAACTCCACGACTACCGTTCATCTCATTTTAATCTTGTCATTGTCACTAAGTCTCTATTCTTTTAACTTAACTCACTTCATATTCGGAGACCTCGTGACTCATTGTTTTCTAACTCACTATTAACCTGATCTGATCTGGAGACTACGTGACTGTGGAAAATCCAAGTCGCTGGACACTTTGCCTTAACCCATGATCTGTTCCACAACATCGCGACCAAAGCCTTTGTCTCCATGTTGCCATAAAATATTTAAAAGGTTAGTATTACTTGGAGACTTCACAACTAAAAGAAATCGCTAAGTCTCGTGACTTTTAAAGAAATATTATTTTCTCTCAGAGACAACCTGACTAAGGTGAATCGCTAAGTCTCATAATAAAATGGAATATTCGTTTAGTATTAAGAGACTAGGCTACTAATCTTAAAAGGCACATGACTTATTATATGACTTAAGCTTTCAAAAAGGTAACTCGAAAATATAAACCTGATTAACATTTCTAGGGCTTTTGACATTTTTGCATACAATGAAACTTAAGACATAGGGTTTTTTACCATTTATTTGGATTTTGACCTAAGAAAATGGAACTTTCTTAGGGATTTTGCAATTTTAGACATATTTTCAGCATTTGGGCAACTCTCAATCATAAGGACATCAAAATTTTTAGGTTAAACACCAGAACTGGAAATACAACCAACAAGACTGTAGAATGATCTCAATACTAAAAAACAAACCAGTGAGAGTATAATGAATTCACAAGTAAGCATGGATCATTTGACAGAGAAAACTCAATTCAAATATCATGAACAGACTGGATTAGGTTATACTAAACAAAGTGAATCCTCACAACAAGTAGCTCAAAAGAACAAGAAACCTACATGTAATCATAGTGTTAAGTTAGGGCATACATCAAATAAGTGTTGGAGCAACGGAAAGTAAAAAATTAATGGAAAATGCTACAAGTGCAAAAAATATGGATATAGGGCAAGTGAATGCACTGAGCAACCTAAGTTTGAAGGAAAATGTTTCAATTGTAATAAACAAGGTCATAAGTCTTCCGAGTGCAAAACTAAGAAATGGAACCCTACTGAACAAATAGATAAAGACATTTTTGGTTGGGATTACAACACATGGAGTAGATGTTGTCATTGTGGTGAATATGGGCATATTGGTGCAAATTGTGCAAAGACTCACCTCGGAAAAAGGAATCCTACTAAGATATGTTGTGTGTAAATAACTCGGTCATCTAAGTAAGAATTGTATGAACAGAGAAAAAGTGGATACTGGTTTTGAGAAAGGCAAAGAAAAAGTTTTTGAAATCAGAACTCAGATGAGTCAGCAATGGGTAAGGAAGTCTTATGAGAATTTAGACCAAAACAATGAAGGTTCGAATGGCACCCAAAATAGTGAGTTGGGTAGATTCACCATCTCTGAATAAATATACAAGGAGATAATTGGAACTGTGCATAAAAACCATCATACATCAGTTCCAGATATGCTAGCAAGTCCAAATTTTCATATTAATGCACTAGGACACATTATGGTTCTAACTGAGTCAGGATCTCAGTTACATCTGAGATACTCAGGCTGAACTGAGTTAAATTGGGTTGTATGGTTTCGAAGATACAAAGTTAGTTTTCGCTGAGCTTCCGAGCAAGTCTGGGAGAACTACCCAAGCTGTGACAACTACCATGTATAAAGCATTTAATGAAAACTTTATTGTGAAAATTCTCATAAATGGTGAAATCAAAGGGTTATTGTTTACAGTTTGTAGAGTGATTAAGAGCTTCTAGCGATCTCAGAGAAAATTTGTGTTTGAAATTTTTAGTTGCAGCGAGGTTTTGTCAATCCTTCGAGCGATTATGGCATATTCATCTAGTTGTAAGGTCAAGAAAGGATCTAAGATGTTAGTGAGGAATGCTATCTGTGAATTGCCAAAGTTCAAACTTCATCCAGCGATTGCAGAGGAGACATATCTGATGGGAGCCCATTACCAAATTCCTCTGAAGGTACTATTAATTAATGACATCTAAGCTTTCTATCATTGCACCATTCAACAAATGGGCACATTGGAGATAAATCACGCATATGAGAAACTTTGTGTGGATGGGAATCTGAATCTAGAATACAAACACCTCGAAGTCAAGGGTTTAACCTACATTTTACATATGTCATAGAACTTTCAGATAAAATGGATTAGGTTTGTTTTGATCCATGTTCATGACATGCATCTCTAGTTGGAGCAACCATTGAAGATCACTAAGACAATGGTACACTGTGTGACAGGGTACCCAATGCTTGACAAACCCAAGGCGACCAAAACCCTACCTCGAGATGACCTAGCCAAAAAGACTCTTGCCGAGTGGGATGGAAGAGGCATGAAGTTGAATGGAGTCACTAACATGGAATTGAAGTTTGGAATTCATGTGATTGCACACAAGATATACAGTTCTAGCCGACCAACATTGTACCATGTGAGGCTGTGGACTTGGAATACAAAGTGGTCAAGAACAATTTGTCATTTGACCTTGCCGAGTTGTAGCTCATCCAACTGAGCAAAAACATGGAGAGCATCTGGACATCCAAGACCAATCCATGTAAGTTTGGTTCACTTCTGGTCTGCATATTCTTTTATGTTCAGAAGTTTTTCCCTTCAAAAGCCATAGTTGTATGGAAAAAGGATAGACCTATACTCTATTAGATAAATGAATTCGTAGCAGAATTAGGAGATAACTTTGAAAGCATCATGGATGGTTACTTTGAAAGCTTCAGAGAGAAAATGTAGAATAGATATAGAATTCCTAAACAATTGGTAGAGGACTATAAGGATGATATTTTATTTCTAGTTGACTATGACAAAGTATACATTCAAGTAGTCAAGCCTAGGGTTTCATGGGTGAAACCTCTTGCATATGAGGTTAACATTGATGAGACAAGAGACATCATTGAGTCTCTTGTAAATGAACCCGTTGATCCTAAAGCACCATAGTTTAGTACTTATGAAGAAGCCAAGGGTAGAATATCATTGGTGATTCATATTCCTAAGATCTTGAAGAGAGGAAAGAAGAGATTAGAGAAGTTTGGAAAGAAATATGGCAATTCATTAGACTCTCCTTCAATCACTGAAAGCAAAGGGGATGACATAAAGATAGAAGATGAAGAATCTGAGAAAGAAGAAGAAGAGGTAGAAGTAGAACCTCCTAAGAAGAGGAAGAGGCTAGCCCCCAAGAAAATACCAAAGATCTCAACATGTCTTCACTACAAGAAAACCCAGAAGATCTAGAAGGAAATTGACAATGCCTGAAGAAGATGAAGAAGAAGATATAGTCACATTCAAGAAACCCCCACCTACCTTTGAGAAGAAGATTGAAGATTTGAAAGGAGGCAGTGGTATGGGATCTCTCAAATCATTGAAGTATGCTTCCAGAACCAAAGATGAGCAGAAGATGATTGAGGGTGCATTAGTAGAGAAAATGAAAAGATGGAAGTATGATCCATCTGAATTGAAAAGCCATATGACTGAAGAACTTCTCAAGGTAATCATGATTCACTGGCACAATGCAATTCAGATTGAAAAGGACATCAGAATGCAAACCTTGAAGCAATTCATGCCTAATATGACTAGTAAAGAGGCAAAACATGCTATGACTAAGTATAAGAGTAATCACACTCCAAGGTTTAGGAATTTTCAAATCTTAAGCAAGAAAATAAAGGATGTTCTGCAGTCCGCAACAAAGATATGGAAGACAATTTTTGAAATCAAGGAAAAAGATAAGGAAGAGAAACAAATTACAGACCCTCATGTACAAGATAAAGACGAAGAGTTACCTGAGGTTTGGACCATTGAAGAATCTAATGCTGAAAAAATTGCAGTAGAAGTGATGGCATCCATGCCCCAATCACCTATTTAGAATATCTTATCTCCGATCAAAGAAAAAGTCACAGATTCTACATCAGGACTAGTAGGAATCGGGCATCAAGCTCTACCTACTACTGGGACAAGCCAAACCGATTCACAGAAGGATACTATGAATGTTTCTATAGTTAGCACTGATTCTGCAGTTGGTGCATTAAAAGTTAATGAATTACTCCAAATGAACACTAAGGAAAAGGATGAGGTTGGAAAAGGTAAGGAAATTGTTCCTTCACCTAATCCCAAGGTCAAGGGTAAAGAAAAGGAAACAATAATTGATGATGTTGATCTTGATGAAGATATTTTGATTCCAAATTAGGATCTTTTTAACCTAACAGCCGAGCAGATAGATATACTTGGGGAGCTATGGAAGAAAAGAGAAAAACAACAGAAGCTCTGAGAAAAAAAGAAAAGAAACAGAGTTCTACAGGACATCAAAGGTATTTTCCTGGATTCACTAGAGATTGAAGTCAATGAGAATGAGTCCATAATGGATCAACTTGTTAACATAGTCCAAAAATTTAATCATGATCTTAGTGGAGTGGAGAAATTATTACAAAAGGAAGAAAGAAAATTTGAAAATAAGGTTCTAGAGAATGTTGCAGGAAAGATTGCAATAGATCAGGTGAAGCTAACCACTATCATTAGCTCTTTAGAAACCGCTGTGAAAAATGTTTTGGCATTATTTGTAAAGTTGAGTGACACTTCCAACTGTACCATGGAAATAAAAGACAATCTTACAAAGATTGACACTGATTTGAAGGCAAGTCCAAGCCAGTTGGCACTTGATCCAAGTTCAAGTTCAACACATTTTGTAAAGATCAAGTATCTGATTGATCTGCAGGTAGAGCTACTAAGGGAAGAAGAAAGAATAAGAGAATCCCTAACAGGATACAGAGCCAAATCCTTCCTCATATGGATGTCATGCAGAAACATATTGCTCATGCAAAGACACTCATCCATGATAACAATGTTTTAGTTGCAGAGCTTATGATGGAGTTGTCTGTAGAAATTCAGATTGAGTTGCACATCTTGAAGGTGTTGTAAGACAATTGGGACAAGACTTTGTCTCAAATTTTGAAGGTACATTATGATTTCCTTTCCTATTTTGGAATTACCTTATAGATATAATTTTTGGAATCTATGTCAAAAACAAGGGGAAGAAATACATGTATAGAGAAGAAGAGAGATATATATAGCAGTGTTACAAAAACAATTTTGAAAAATTAAAAAATAGAGTCAGTTGTAACCGAGTTGCAGAGCAGCAATCAAAACCCGAGCATGTACCCAAGCACATGGTAAGGAGGAGTTTTGACTTAGTAGTTTGATCAGATTTTTTGGATATGATAAGTGTTTTTGTCACTAATGCCAAAGGGGAGATTGTAGACCTTAAGGAAAGACATGTTGTCAATTAGAGTCAAAACACTTAGTCGCTTTTATGAATACAGTGTTGACCGAGCTAGCAACTTGAAGTGAAACCCAAGCAGTTGCAGTGTCGACCGAGCAGTTAGTTTAGAACAGTATCACCCGAGTCAACAGTATTACCTGAGTTACTATCTCTGAGTGATCAATGTGACCCGAGAACCCAGTGTCACCTGAGTGCCAGAGTTTCCAATTCACCGTGTCGCCCGAGTGTCAGTATATCACCCGAGTGCATTACTGGACCCAAGTATCAACATTGGGCCGACTTAGCACATATTGTTTGATTCTATTTGATATATGCTAAGTATCCAACTTGTGTAAATAATTTATTTGGATAAGGTATATATTTAAAGCATTTTGTTTATCCAAATGTGTGAATAGAAGAAGTAAGAGTATGGATGTGTGAATATGAAGTGGTTGATTGATTAGAAGGCTACAATAGTATAAAGGAACAACAGAGACTCATCTATCACATTCAGGTGATCAGTGTTATCTCAAAGGATCTCACTGAGAAAATCAAAGTTGCATAATAGATCATTCGCTGGTTCATCCTAACAGGTGTATCAGCAAAATCCTTTAATAGGGTGGACTTAACAATCCTTATCAAATCTCCTAACAGAGTGCACACTTTATTGTATTGTATAAATCTTTTCACAAGGTGGACCTAATAGTCCTTATTCCTCCTAACAAGGCAGGCCATTAGAAGTGGTCAATTGTAAGCCTTAACCGACCAAATTTATTACTGTAGTATTAAATCTTGTGGGTACCATCCCCACCCTAGTTTTACTTTTTATTTGGAATGTTTCTGGGTAACCAAATATTGTGTCAAGTGTTACGGATGTTTAATACTTTTCTGTTCCATACATTCAATTAGATTAGACAATCTAATAAAGGATAAAAGTGAATAAGTTTTATTGGTTCGTGATTCACCCCCNTTCCCCCCCCCCCCCCCCCCCTCAGTCACCTATCCTCAATATATTTCCAACAATATATTCTTATGAAAATATATAATTTTTATGTGAGGGAAATATGCCTTGAGATTTTTAATAGATTAGAAATTTATGATAAATTAAAATGATGAAGGACAAAGGTCACACCTAATATTAAGGGCCCAAATAAGAGTGTGATGAGATTTGAACTTATAGAGGACTTGTACTCTTCAATTGATTATTATTTAAATGCATATTGAAGTCCTATAATGCATGATAGAATGAGGCACACTAAAATGAGTCCTAGAAGAGCATGGAATTGGACGCCCTAATCAAAGGCGTACAATATATTATAGTACAATGTTATATGCTAAAATATCCATACCTAAAGGAGAATACATGTCATCAAGCTTTCCCCTCATAATACTAAGGTAAAAATTGAGATGTGATAACATGAGCTCTCCTCGTGCATAGATGGTATGTCTCTCCTCCATCCCTCAAATTATATAAAAAAGGCCTCCTAAAAGGTGAATTCATCATCCATCTAGTACAATGACTAGAGCTATGGTAGTGATAAGTATCTTATGGAGAAGGGGTATGTCTCTAGTAGCATTTGACAACCATTGTATGAAGATCTAACCTCTTGTGTATCTAGGTGTCACCCAACCAATATAGTATATTTTGTCCTTTGCTAGAATAGTAGGGGTATGTGGTCCCCTTAGTGTCATGATCTCTCCTTTTATTTGAAGTTGTAGTATGTGATACACATCCTCTAGTGTGATCGTCATCTCTCATGTGAAAATATAGAATGTAGATGTGCATGTGTCTTATTTGTCCATAAATGTCATAAACATCATTTAATTGTATTTATTAACATGCATGTTATACACCCACCTACATTTTGTGGCATCACATGAGGGTCGTATAAGCACAAAAATCAATACTTTTTATTAGTATTTATAACACCAAATACTAAGTCTTTCTAATCACATCACTTTTGTAACCCTTGTGTGCCTCATGGTGCACATTTTGGGACCACTATGCCTAGATTGGAACATGAAGACCATGTGGGACCATAATGTTTAGTATGATGGGACTATATACCACCCTAGGATTACATGTAGAAAGCAAAGCTTGAAATAAAAAATAAAATGCAAGGTGTAATGGCCTAAACTTCCACCCTTGTGTAAATTGTCATTTCACATCACCCTCACCTTACCCTGAGACTCAAACCCTTGTCATCCAACTGCATCCACTCGCATTGACATGTTATCACCTGCTTCAGAATCTTGGCCACACGTCCTAGATGAAATAGGATGTGTGCAAGATGCAAAGTTGTCCACACGACATGCTTGCATCCGCAAATCTCCATATCCACAAGTTGTTATTGAGGAATTACGAATTGCGAACCTACATTTGTAACGCTTGAATCCTATTACCGTTTGTACAAGATTCAACATGCATGTAAATATATGGCCTTCTTTGTCCCTCATTTTATCTTCTTGGTTATTCATTCACTCTTCTTGCTTCCAGACAGTTTATTGCTCCATCATTCATACTTCTTGGCTGATTTTTCACTCCATACACACAATTTTTGCTCCATAGTTACACTCCTATTGAGTTTTTTATCACATCAACATTGCTTTGGATTCACAATCAACATTGGGCCTCCATATTTTCAAGGGGAGTCTTCTCACTTGTATCTTTGATTGCATATTATACTCTTCATCTATCTTTATTTTACATTATCGCTTATTTTCTATTCCATTCGGTTATCTATCACCATTTTATCGCGTGTACTTGGTTGTTGTGAAGGTGGAAACACAAAAGCATGGATCTGACTGAGGAAGGTTTCACAACAACCACCCAACATTTTACTTTGTTTCCATATGTGCAGGTTTCATAGAGGAACAAGTTCAATAAGTTGCTTCATCAAGCTTCAAATTTCATATTCTCTTTCCTTTCTTTGTCATTTCCTTTGTATAATAGTAATAGTTGTTATTCTATTAGTATATTATTTTTCATTTAGTACGTTCATCTAGTTTTTGTTATATGTGTTCAAATCTGCTATTATTCTCTATACTTTCACCATATGGGATGTGTGTGTGTGTGTGTTATGCTAACGTCCCACACTGACACTATCATTTGAGACTTGTGTAGGTGTTTGAGGCAGTGAGGTTATAGAGTTCAGTATCTATTCTTTGCATTTAGATCTTTCATTTCCATTTATCTATATATTTTTATCAGTTAGTTTACTTCAGTTATTATTATTTTCTCGCATTGAGTGTTTAGGTTATAAAAGGCACTTGCATTCAAACATTCTAGGTTAATCAAACAACTCTTCTACAACAAAACTTTATTTGATCTCTCTAGCTCTATGTTCTACTAAAGTGTGGTGGTGCAAGATAAGGTTTATCCCTTGTGACTTTAACTGGTCTCTAAGTTGGTGCCCTTTTTCCTTCTCCACATTTTGGTTAACCCAATATGAATCATACTTTTTATAAGCTCCTTTGATTTTCTGGATGTGGTAAAGTTTTTTCTCTTTATAACCCAGACCACTACAGGAATTGTTGTGCAAAGGTCTACGAGGCGTGGTGTTCCTCCTGACCAATATAGTCTTGCTAGGTTGGGTCCTATGTTTTCTAGAAATATAGATCTTAATAACACAAGCAGATTTATCTTCCATACAAGACCCATATTGAGACTCAACACCTCTCCAAAGGCTTGATCCTGACATTCTACACAAAATAGTTCTCCCCCTAATTCCCCTCTTCCAGTGGACCACAAATCAGCACCCACTATAGAGTTTGATAAGATTCACTCTCTCAAGGGAAATCTAAGGGATTTTGAATCATTCCTTAAGAAGAAGGGTATTTTCTCTGAAGCTAGAGAGGTCGTCTATAATCTGAGAGAATTTTTGATCTCAGATAAAGGACTTGAAGTTCTCTTGGCTTTGAGAATAATAGTGATTGATAAAATACACATACCTCCTCCTAACTCTCAAGGAAATTAATCAAGCCTTATTGGAGAACAAATTAACATTACAATGCCTAGGATATCAGTGCACATGGTAGACACTAATCCTAGCATTTCTCTTGTAAGCACCAACCATGTTTCCAATGTCAACATATGTAGGAATCTCTTAGGATATAGTTTGGACTCTGGGGGTGGCAGAGGAGGAGTCAATAGTGGATCATTTACTCCTCCTGGTGGCAGAGGAAATCCACCTCCTCCTCCTCTTTTTTCTAATTCTGCCTTGAACACCATATTGTATAATATGGGACAATTGCAATAACAACTAGCTAACTTGTCGACTATGAATAATCAGAGTTCTTCGACTCTCTTTTACCATCATATTCCATTAACCATGCAGGTGTTAAAAACATCGTTTCCACATGGGTCTGAGTCCCTAAAGTTTGAAAGATACATCAGTGATGGATATCATCATCTCTACATTGATTCTTTCCTAACTTAGTGCAGTGATTACCATAATTTGGACTATGTACTATTCAAACTATTCTCTTGATCCCTTAAGGGGGCCGCTATGGAATGGTATAGATCTCTTCTAGAATAATCTATTGGTACTTTTGATCACTTAATGGATTCCTTCCTCACTCATTTTCAAGCCAACATAGGGAGAAAGGTCACTATTGCATATCTTGTTCATTGTAAGACAAAATCAATGAGAAGATAACTGATTTCATCTCAAGGTATTAATTCATTTCTAGAAATGTACCTTATGCCCTACTTGATGCTGATCTTTAGAGGATGTTCATCAACAATTTGCAACTGACATTAAGAGAGTTGTCACTAAATAGGCATCAAAATTTTACCTATCTCTGCAACACATTGACATATAATTAACATACCATGGCTCAATTTGGAGATTCTTCTTCAAACGCCTATGGAGGGGCCTCTAGTTCTGGAGGGTCTCAAAAGAACAAGGTTGTGGCTAATGTCATGACATTATCATAGCCCATCGAGAGGAATTACTTCACACATATCCATAGAGATTTTGAACACTCACACGGATATCTAAATCATATGTATGCACCTTGCAAAGGTTGCTTAAGGACAAGTTGGTAACCCTTCCATAAATTTTCCCTCTTCTTGATAATTGCCCCTACCTTCAGTGGTATGACATGTCCAAGTTTTGTTAGTATTATCATGTGCATGGCCATGACATAGAAAATTATCTACGTCTTTGAAATCTTGTCCAAGACCACATAGAAAACGGAATCATCAAGGTGAATGAGAGGAAAGCAAAGGCGAACAAATCTATTGATAAAGAAAATAGTGGATTGCAGATCTATACAGATCCTTTCCCACCTCATTCATCTAATTTTATTTCATCATCTCCTCCTTTGTTAAGCAATATCCCCTACATCAACATGGTGACTATAACTCCAATTTCCCCACCATCTCAAAGGGTGTCTGAAACAATGATCACATTCACCCCTCTAGATAAGCCTTACAAAGGAAAGCCTTCTCCCATTTACGCCTTGGATTTGATCAATGGTGTCTCTGTTAGAGGCGTCTTGGTTCATCCTACTTGCCGAGTAGACATTATTATAGAGGAAGTCCTTTTTGTCAATGGTCTAAACTGGGGTAAATATGACAAGTATTTTACCACCATCAGGACACGTAACATATTGTCCCTTCCCCCTTTGGAGTCTACCACTTTGATGGTCCAAGTGGGACCCAAGGTAGTTTTTTCAACATTTGTGGTAATCATCGAGTTGGACCTCTTTAGGATCTAATAGGGTATCCCTTGGTTGACTTTGATGGGAGTCATTTCATTGGTTATTCACAAGTCCCTGAAGTTTCCTCATGAGGGGAACATCCACACTATCTAGGATACTAGATATTGTCCCTTGGTGTTGCGTGGGAGTTTCTCTCTTGATCACTTTTGGCCTACTCTGATAGGGCCCCTCTGTCCCTGACAAGATGTCACCTTTCTTGCATATGAGGCATATAAAGGTAAGGAAATGATATTAAGATCTATAACACCTTCTCTTGTTCAACATTCTCATGTGGCTCAGTGTGCTTCACCTTCTCTCCCTTCCTCATTAGGGGCTCAAGGAAAGTGCAATGCCCCATGGGAAGCCTCCTCGTCCACCATGAGCCACGCAACCTCTTACAATGTCTTCTATTCTAGCATCCATATCTAATGTGGATAAAGGAAAGGGACCTATCTTTTCGAAGCCCAAGGTGCATCTGCCTCCTCCCATCGCTCTCATTCCAGACATACCTCACCCTGTTGTCTAGGGTAAGGATAAAAGTTCTCATAAGATTGCACAGTCTCCTTTGGAAACTACTCAACCTCCGAGGACACCGTCTGTTACTCTAGTTTCTCATAGGGAAAAAAGAGGAAGGTCACTCGTGATTGAGCTACCAGTGCCTCTATCAACTCCACCTCTCAGTCCATCACTAGGGTTGATGCAGGAGTAGCTTGGGTTTTTTGGCAATCTCACATCAACCAAAAAGATTTGAATCCTTTTAGTTTGTTTTCAATCTATTCATGTTAGTTAGTTTCAGTGTTTTGTTTGGTGTTCCTCCCAGTTGGCTACTTGGATCACAAAAACCTTTTGGCTTGTTCTGGACGTCATGTGGAATCTATGTTTAGGTTTGCATTGCAATCCGTTCTATCTCTATGCAGATTCCTTGATTTTTTGGGCTGAACCTACCCGTTCTTCACGCTAACGGCTAAATCCAAGTTTTCCGGACTTGAGAAGCTTTCCCCTAACTTGCGAATATGATTGGTGTATTGTTCGATGATCTTATGCTCATGGAAAACCTACTTGTGTGACCAAACTTCATTCCATATTAATCTAGACATTTTCTTCATGATTTGGGTCATGTCCTATTTTGCACATGTTATGTTCTTCCTAACTTGGGGAATGTGATCTCTTATGGCTGACTTGTGGCTTGTGAACTTGCATATATTGTAGCATTTATTCTTTGTTTAGATAGCTCTTAGTAGTAAGTATTTTAGAGGTTCGCATCAATGATAGATTTGGATTTATGTTGTAATCAATCATGTATGCCTTGAATGTAAACGAACATGTTGTTGGGCCAGTGTGGTGTAACTCTTGATTTTCTAATAATGTGAAGGCATGAATGTGCATTTATTATGTGCATTCTATTGATTGTTTCCATTGTGTTGACTTGGATACATGGATTGGACTGATCTTAATGAGGTCCCTCCTGTCTGTGCCTGTATTATTTGGTATCAGAGCAAGATTCATTCCAGTGTTAGCAGATCAATATTCTTGAGCATGCAAAGTTCTGAATTGGTTTGTTGTGGGGTGGCAAAACGTGGATTTGACTTGCAATTGTAGAGGACTTGCGCACAAAGAGGAAATAGATGGAACTTGCTTGGCTAAACAATTGTCTTAGAAACATATAGCATTAGACTGCTTATTTCAAGATTGGACACCCTAAATAGTTGCTAATTGGATTATTCAGTCTCATTTAATTATCAACTAGGGACGTAAACTTGGAATGGAATTTGCATAGTATATGCTTCAAACTCCATTGATTCTCATGGCTAAACCTATAAAATTGAAATACATTAAGCTTCAGGAAATATATGCTAACTCAAATAAATGTTCTTACTCTAGGAAAATAGTAATTATGGATAGGAAATGCTCTACCTGCCTATGTTGCAGGAACAGTCTACTAGCTCTGTTACTAGTGGTTGCAGGAACAACAGAGTTTTATTTTACTTTTGTAAAAACATGGAAATGATTTCTACTCTAACAAGGGAATTCACTCACCAAGTGGGCCCCCTTGGATGAGTGAATAAAAACACAATCAAGACAACAGAATTGAACTCAACTTGTGCATTCTATTCCTTCATGGAAAATACACTTGGATAAAATAAAACGGTATTACAATTGTATCAACTTCTATTCAGAAAATAAATACTAACTTGACTAACTCCAAAGAGTTACAGTAGTCATCTTATTTAAAGGAAATCTAAAACAACTCCCTAAATCTAAGATCACTCCATTAATGAGGATCGTTACAGATACATAATTCTTCATAACAGAAATATCAGCCATAGAGAATAAGTCTTCCCAGAATATAGTACGTGGTGCCTCTAGATCAGCGTGCTATCTTTAACAGGAAACTCAATTGACTTGTTCTTCCTATGAAGATCTTGCAACAACGCCTTAGCTTACTTCAACCACTTTCTCGACCTCTTCGACATGATGGCATCTTTGAAGCAACGACTGGCTTTTGACTTCTTCGGCACAATGATGTTGATCTTTAATTCACCATGACTGATCCCTGCAACATGATTAATGCACACACAACCTCCGAGACATACATATTTTCATCATTAATGTCAGGAAAGAAGTATTAGGCTCCAATTAATACTTTTGCAAGGCACATGGCTATAGGAAAGAAATTACCCACAAACATAGCAGAGGAAACATGATCATTCATTAGCATATAACTACTGCATCTTATCATTTTATCCATTAGTTCCAATAAAATATACTATGTTCCATTTTCATTCACTTTACTACTTATGTCCTTACATATACAAAAATATACATATAAAACCATAAGTTTAAGTATATGTTTTGCAAGTAAACTGCTGGAAAGAAAATAAAAAACATTTGAAAAGATGGCCTTTAAAGAGGCTCATCATTCCCCCCAACTGTCCTATTGTTGGTCCCCAGGAATCATGAAGTTGTGTATCATGGCCCATAGCCTTAGGTCACTAGAAATCTTTTCTCCTGACTCGTTGACAACATAGTTAAAATACCCATGATTTTCCTGAAGTCTTTCCCACCTCTCCACTTCTTTAGCCATGTCATGTTCTTATGCACTTTCATTTACTACTAACAAAGGCTGCAAGAGAATAGGCGGTTGGAACCTTAATGGAATCCAGTAATTATGCAGTGTTTTTCCCAAAATTATATACCACAGAACTCGGCGGGTGGCAAGAGTCAGGTTCTATAGAGAATGAGGTTCACAAACCTTTAGATCATGTGACATCCTTACCAATCTATGCCTAGAAGTGGATATTGCAGCCTCAATATTTTGTGATGAGTGTTGCTCTGAGTCTGAATATGCTTTCTCTCTGGCCGGATAGACCTTGTTGGCTCCACTTGGGTTCATAGTGACTGAGAGCCAGTCAAGAAGAGTTCATCTAGAATGCTAAACTTCAGGCCTCATCAGCAAAGGTGTATCTATTTCACTATTTTTGTATGACAAGGCCTAATGTTCCTTGCTTATCTCATTTTGCATCCAAGACATCACTGCTCTTAACTAAACATCTCCCACATACAATAGTGAATTCCAGTCCCTGTCATCTGGTACAACAAGATTATGTAAATACAATTCACAAAAAAAATTTTATAGACATGGGAGCTGATTGAAATGCATCATAGAATTCATGAGGTATTGAAATAGAAGGATTCGATCCTTCTACAATCCTGGTTAATTTAAAATTAACAAAGCATAGAATGGAGATGGTGACTTGCATGCCATAGCTTCAAGAATTAATTCAGGAATCTGCTTAACCCTTCTTTCCAACACTGCAATCTGCTATTCTTTCTGATCTAATTGATGAGCTTTCTCATCAATGGTTCTTTTCAGCTTTTCCTTTTCTAAATTTCATTGTGCCCTTTCCCATACAAAATTTTTGTACAAGCTCAACCCTGCAGCTAATGGTGTAGATAAGTCCGGAGGTGGCATGGGTCCCTGATTAAGGATATCAATCCATCCTGGTGCAGGCTGAGAGGTTTTTACTGCCTCATTCTGGGTGGAAGTTTCCCCTTTCCATACAACAAGAGTTTTTATTGTCGTATCCTCTTGACAGGATTCAGCTGCTTTAGCTAGTGTATCTAACTCATCCTTGCTTACTTGCTCTAACACCTTTGCAAAAACATCCTCATCAATTGTAGGGAATTCATCATCAGATAGGTTGTCTAAATTATCAAAATTTTCTTTCCCAACAAAGCCATCGAAAAATTCCTCTGCCTCCTCAGAATTCCTATCACTATCTATGAGGATATAATCAATATTAGGATCAGTTGTTACTTCTAAATTTGTATGGTGAGAAATGGTGTCACTATATGTACTTTTTTGAACCTTTGCCTCAGAAGAGGACTTTTCTATAGACTCAAAAGATTCTAAATTCACAAATTTAATAGGAGACTTGTCATCTCTGTTGACATTGGCAGAAAGTCTTGCAGTCTTCCTAGCAGGGGTTTGGAAAGAGAAAAGAGGATCTTTACATTTCCTCCTGCTAGTGGACACCTCCTCCATAGTATCTACAGGAGGTTCTTGTGGTGTCACTTCCTCAAAAGAGGGAAATGATTCATCAACTGTGTTACTATGATTATCATCATGTGGTTGTTGTTTTGGAATTAATTCTTCTGATCCTAGGGTTTTACCCTTGTCTTTCTTAGAAGCAACCCATTTTTCACGGAAGGTGGGGTGTCAGGAATGTCATCAGTATCCTTTCTTTTGCCTTTCATCCTATTAGGATTAGGAGTACTAATATTGCAAGCTCTTTTCCTAGATGGGTTAGGTTTATAATAAGAGGCTTTAGGAATGACATATGTTCATTGAATTACCTTACAAACCCTCATTGTTGTGATAACCCTTCTTCCTATACCCTGGCCTCTAGGGCCGACCACTCTAGGCACCACTTCATCCATTGCTAAGAATTCATCCCAAGTCTCAATCAATTGCTTATTTAACTCCCTTTCTACAATTAATTTGATTAAACAATGATGGGAGACAGACTTAACTTTTCCTAATTGAACTAAAGAAGCTTGCTTTTTCACAATGTTAAATAAAAAGCTAGGTAGATTTACCGGTCTATCGTCATGGCGAAGGGCGCTCAAGATCTTGAAATTCAGCCTGTGGAGATACTTGTAATGGCCTTCACAAGTGAATCATGATATGATGAACATAGTTGGCTACATGTACTCCATGGGTAATGATACCCTTGAGGTATCCTACTTCTTGTCAATGTCTAACTGCAGATCACCGTGCAAGGTGAATTGTGCCCTAGCTTAGCGTAAATCAATATCTTTAGACCATTTCTCTCCTTCCTGCGGCATTCTTGTTACCTTTGCCACAACATCCTCTGTGAACTCAATTCTTAACCCCTTTACCACTACAAACCTGTCATTCAGAGTGTTCAAAAATTGCAGAGCAATTTCTTCGTCAAATCCATTAAGGCTGAGACAGTAATCCATCCATCCTTTCCTTCAAAACTTTTCACAGTTGGCTGGGTCTCCAAGTAGAACTTCATGGTTTGTTGGCTCATCCCTCTGAAGGTCTCCTCCCATTTCTATTAATAGAAATTTGTGCACAGAATCTCTACGAAAGCTAAAACAAAATGGAAATTGCTACTGACTCAAGGTGTTGCAGACGATAAAATAAGAGTACAGGATATCATTTAATTCTAGGTAATTAAAAGAGAATGATATTTCATAAATATTTTCGTGCATGTTAAGGCCTGCCACCCTAAACACGTCATGAAAATTCCATCATTAATTGAAATCCGTCTTTTAAAAACTTTTAATTACTTTCAAATCAAATCATGATGACATAATCACTGGGTGACAAATGGCTTCACACATGACGACGGTCATCTTGAAAAGAAAAGAAATAAATTTCATCCTTTACATGCTAATCTCAAAATTTGCAAAAAAATATTAAATAAGCCCTCCGCCCAACTAAGTGTAAGGCATGGGTCCCACCAGGCCAGTACGTGCAAGAGTATAAAAAGAAAAAGAACACTTAATTATAATAAAAATGAATAAAATAATATACGAATGAAGGTATGTGTCACTAACCTGTGAAGTATTGCAGGAGGAGTGTTCTGATATGTAACATGCACTGATAGAGTGAGACAATGGTACAGAAGAACATGGTAGAGAGAGAAGGTGAGGTGGAGTTTATTGTGGAGAAATTATTTCACAGGAAGTGAAATGTTTATTATGGAATCATTGATAAAAATCAATGATTAGTGGAAAACTAGGTGGAAGACCCAGATGCTGCTGCTGCAGAAGTGTTGTTGTCATCATTGTGCTGGAACAGTTGCAGGAAGTCTTCGCAACTTACGGGCTTATGGGAGATCTTGAGGCGACGCACATTGACAAGCAGTTTGAATCACAGAGGATCAATGGTGGAAAGTTGAACTGCTCCATTATTAAAAATTGAGATTATTTCATAGGTCCTAGCCATCGGGTCTGAAATTTGCTTGGGGTGTGCTGGTGTAGACACCTAAAAATAGGTTCATTGCATATACCCCCTTTTTAACATCTCTTCTATATTATGTGTTTGATCTTTATCATTCACTAATATTGTGTCATTCCTCTATTTCATCAATTACTAACATTTCTCTCATTTTGGCCAAATTGATCATCTTCCTAAATTAGTCCAACCAAGTCCTAATCTTCCTAAATCAATCCAAGCTCATTCCAAACTCATTTGATTCCAAACTCATATCAATTTCTTATCAATCTCTTTCAATCAATCCTCTGGCATTGTCAAAGTTTATCGATGCCTCACTGTCACTTTCACATTTCAGGAGCATTGTCCAAGTTCATCAATGTCTCCCTATCTTTATTTATCCTTTGGCATCATCCAAGTTCATTGATGCCATTATATCATTTCTAATCATTATCGCGAGAGCATTGTCAAATATCATTGATGCCTAGTGATTTCCTAAACTATTCCGGAACCCTCAGAATCAATCCTTATCAATATTATCAAAATCATTTCAATTCGATCAATAATTCACTAATTTCCCCCTTGGGATGAATAACCCATAGTTTATCCCTAGGTCCTAATTAAATAAATAAATAGACTTTATTTATTCCCTTTTCCCTAAGTCTCAACAATTAATTAATTTTTATTAATTAATTGGCTAATTTCAATTTATGAGATTTTCATAATTTTCATAAATCTAATAATTGATTTTGAGGAATATTGAGAATGTTGAACTATTAATTTGATTAATGATTCCTAATCCTACCTAATTTCCATATCCCTTAATTGAGGATTCACATCCCTATTAAGGTGCTTCATGAATATCCTCAATATCTCCTTATTTGATCTCCCCCATATCATG
>MU227172.1:1322313-1367582 GCA_018584345.1 Thuja plicata
CTTTCAATCAATCCTCTGGCATTGTCAAAGTTCATCGATGCCTCACTGTCACTTTCACATTTCAGGAGCATTGTCCAAGTTCATCGATGTCTCCCTATCTTTATTTATCCTCTGGCATCATCCAAGTTCATTAATGCCATTATATCATTTCTAATCATTATCACGAGAGCATTGTCAAATCTCATCGATGCCTCGTGATTTCCTAAACTATTCTGGAACCCTCGGAATCAATCCTAATCCTTATCAATATTATCAAAATCATTTCAATTCGACATCAACACCTTCAATTCGATCAATAATTCACTAATTTCCCCCTTGGGATGAATAACCCATAGTTTATCCCTAGGTCCTAATTGAATAAATAAATAGACTTTATTTATTCCCTTTTCCCTAAGCCTCAACAATTAATTAATTTTTATTAATTCATTGGCTAATTTCAATTTATGAGATTTTCATAATTTTCATAAATCTAATTATTGATTTTGAGGAATATCAATAATTAGAGGAATATTGAGAATGTTGAACTATTAATTTGATTAATGATTCCTAATCCTACCTAATTGCCATATCCCTTAATTGAGGATTCACATCCCTATTAAGGTGCTTCATGAATATCCTCAATATCTCCTTATTTGATCTCCCCCATATCATGCTTCCTAACATCTCACCAACCAAAATCTGCATTTATGCATATATTTTGTGCAATATCACCTAAATGACTCTCATTTTCTATAAAATGGGATGCATTTCAATCTTTCAAGGTTAGACCACTATCTTATAGTATTCTCGTTGCAAACTTGTGCTTTCAAATTCTTTGTGCAATCTTGTTATTGTTAAAGAGCCACATCAAATCTAATTATGGAGAAGAAAGGACATGGGAGCTTCATTTAAAGGTGGTTCTTAGAGTTTTTATGCTTTATTTTTATGAACTCTTGTTTTGAATAGCTTTCATGATAGATTAGATAGGTTAGCATATTATTTAGGGTTTGTGGTCTCCTAGATATGCTCCAATGCCTTTTTCTGGTCTTACAGCTGGTAGCGTGAGTCATAGAGAAGGGCCCAATCACCAATGGAAAATTTCTTGTCCTCGATGAATCTGTCATGCCACTTTTTCCACTGCTTTTGAATCAATTCTATATTGTGAAGTGCAATTGCAGACTTTCGATACTCATATAGTCCATTAAGCTGCAAGAGCTTGTCTTCTTGTGCCATGGCAAGGTTAATGTCTAATTCCAATGTTGTCCTGAGAGTCTTGTGCTGAAACTCAATAGGCATAGATGTAGATTTTCCATAAACCAGTTCAAAAGGAGTAAACCAGTTGTTGTTTTCCAAGTTGTTTGGTAAGCCCTAATGGCTTCAGGAAGACGGGTAGCCCAGTCCTTGTGAACAATAACTGTTTTAGTCAGGATTGATTCAATCTCCCTATTTGTTATTTATGCCTACCCATTGGCCTGAGGATGGTATGGGGAATATTTACCATGCCTCACTGTGTATTCATGCATCAACTCAACAATAAGATTAGAAGTAAGTTGTGAACCTTGGTCCGTTACTATCTCACAAGGTACACCAAACCTGGTAAAGATATATTCATATAGAAATTCCGCTACCTTATGATCTCTAGCATGCCTCATTGCTTTGGCTTCGACCCATTTGGTTGCATAATCAGTGCATACTAAGATGTATGACTTACCGTAAGAAGATTGCTCGACAGGTCCAATGAAATCGATACCCCATTTGTCAAATGGTGTCACCACCACCTGAGGCTACAAGGCCATTTCATCTGACTTGGTTGGGCGTCCCATACGCTGGCATCAGTCATAGTGCCTGGCATGTTTAGCTGCATCTTTATGTAGGGTAGGACAATAGTAGCCTATTGTCAAGATCTTATATGTTGTCCTCTTGCCTACAAAGTGGCCACCACACAGCTCATCATGATAGGCCTGAAGGATGTCATAAGTCTCATCTTCGCGAACACATCTTTGAGTGACCTGATCAGGACCTATGTAAAACATAAATCTTGAGATCCATGAAAAGTTGAATCTTTTCTCAACCATGATTCTACGATCTCTTGACGAGAAATGAGGTGGTGTCCTTCCTGTAGCAAGGTAGTTTGCGATATCAACATACCATAGGTTGTTAGTGTCAACAAAGAAGAGGTGCTCATTAGGGAAGCTGCCATCAATTGTTGCAAGATCATCTAGAACTTGTAATCTAGATAAGAAATCAACCACCATATTAGCCTTACCTGGTTTATCAATGATTGTTACATCAAACTCCTACATGAGGAGTAACCATCTTGCTAACCTACTAGATATGACAGGCTTGTTCATTAAGTATTTGATTGCTAAATGATTAGTGTATACAAAGACTTCATAACCAGTAATGTAATGTCTGAATTTATTAAGTGCATAGATTACTGCTAGTAATTCCTTTTCAGTAACAGTATAGTTCAGTTCAGCACCTTGTAGATTCTTACTAATATAATAAATAGCACGCTCAACTGTACCTTCCTTTTGGCCTAGCACTGCCCCAATAGAATAGTCAGATGCATCAGTATGAATATGAAAGGGAAGCTTCCAATCAGGTCCTCTAAGAATAGGTGTTTGAGTCAGAACATCTTTTAACTGCTGAAATGACAGTTCACAGTCAGCTGCCCATTCAAATTTAGCTTCTTTCTTCAATAGGGTATACAATGGGGCTGCAAGTTGGCTGAAGTCCTTAATGAATGTCCTATAGTATCCAGCATGACCAAGAAAACTCCTGACATCCTTCTGTTTGACTGGATTTGGAAGCGTAGTGATGAGTGCAATCTTTGCAGGATCAACCTGGATGCCAAAGGATGAGAGGTAATTCCCTAAGACAACTCCCTCTTCCATCATCATGTAGCACTTCTCACTATTAAGGGAGAGGTTATATTCCTGACATCTTTTAAGAACTTTCTCCAAGTTAGCATGAGCCTCCTCAAATGTAGTTCCATATGCAGTGAAGTCATCCATGTATATTTTGACGCAGTCAACAGAAATGTTAGAGAAGATACTGATTACCACCCTTTGAAAAGTAGCAGGTGTATTGCACAATCCAAATGGCAAGACAAAATAAGAAAATATTCTTCGTGGACAGGTGAACGTTGTCTTATCCTGATCTTTAGGTGCTATATGGATTTGGTTGTAGCCACTGAAGCCATCTAAAAATGAAAAATACTTTTTACCAGCAAGGTTGTCAAGTACTTTGTCAATGAAAGGTAATGGAAAGTGGTCTTTCTTAGTGGCTTTGTTGATCTCCCGATAGTCCACATAAACTCTCCATTTTCCCCCCTTTTTTGAAACAATAACTAAAGGAGAGACCCACTGGCTGTCAGAAATTGGATATATAAAGCCATCTTTAAGGAATTTTTGTAACTCAGTCTTCACTATATCTCTCAGAGCAGGGTTAATTCTCCTCTAGGCTTGTCTAATTGGTTGGGACTCGGGGCTGATATAAATCTTATGGGTACAAAGCTTTTGGTCCAACCCCTTCATATCAGTATAGTCCCATGCAAAGGCTTTCTGTCTGTCTTTCAACAGTTGGATAATACTGGCCATCTGAGACTTGGTGAGGGTCTTATTGACATTCAACTCTTTTCCTAAGGCAATTTCTACTCTTTTAACTTTATCCAACATCATAAATTCTGCAAATGAGGGTGACTTGATCTCATGTGGTAATAAGGTATGAAGATAATCAGGTGTTGCAGGAAGCTTAGGTGGGTTTTGCTTAGGCAATATAGTTTGGAGGGAACAGTTAGGGACATGACAAGAGGATGCATCAAAGCCATATTGATTGGTAAGAATTTCCATTAGTATGTCATCTTCCTCTTGGGATACCATAAATGGATCTTTGCCAATAACCATGAGTTGTTGTACAAAATTTGCCTCAAGGGCAGCATCACCTAGGTCTGGTCAAATAACTTAGTCAAGTTCAGCTTGGGGCTTGGATGGAGAATACAAGGTTAATTTGTTGGTATGGATCCCATCAGCTATTGTCATTTTTCCTAAGCATCATGAAATGCAAGCATCTGTTGTGGCTAGCGAAGGCCTTCCTAAGATTAATGGATATCCTCCTAGTATGGCTTTGGGGGACAGGATTATGAAATCTGAGGGGTAATCCAAGGAATCAAGTGTGACAATGATGTCCTCCACCATGTCATCTGCTTCACTGTGGAATTATCAGCTAACTGGAGTATTGTAGGTGTTTCCATTAAACCAATGATACTAAGTCTTAACAAAACTTCCATAGTCATCACATTGATGGATGCCCCTAAATCAATCAAGACATTCTATATTTGGATACCGTTAATATGAATGGTAACCACTGGGCTACCTAGATCAGAGTATTTAGGCATCAATACTTTACTGAGCATGAGATCAGAAAGTTGTCCAAGAACATGGACAGTGTTAGGATCTTTCCTCTTTCTACCAGGGTGCTTGATACAGGCTTCCTTGATTTCTTTATTATAGGGGAATTTCTTTGAGGGAATCTAACAGAGGTATTTGGACAGTCATTTGTTTGAGTTGGTAAATCAAATAAGCTGCAATAGGGTTTTCTTTTGAGGGTGCTGTTTGAACCAATCTCTGCGGATAAGGTGGATTTTTCATAACTAGAGTAGATTGCGGAACATGTGGAGCAGCAGTGGGTTGATTCTCAGTTATTTCCTCAGCATCAGAAAATTCAGTTGTTATAGGCTCCTTAGGTGCAGGCAATTCTGTTCCTGATCTTAAATGAATATCATTCACTTGCATGGAGTAAGCTTGCTACTTGTTATTAGTATTTGGAGTTGGTTGTGCAGGCAGTTGTGTTGGCTTCTGAGGATTACTATTGGATGCAGGAGGTGGAGGCATAATAGCTTGTTGCTGAGGTAGAGGGATAATAGCTTGCTACTGATTAGGCTGATTGGGTTCCCACTGAGGTTTTTGTCGCCAGTTACCATGTGGTTGCCATTGGTTATTCTTCTATTGTTGTTGATATTGGTTAAATTGTTGTTGGTATGGGTTGAATGGAGGTTGTTGCTGATAGTTTTGGTTATACTGTGGTTGTTGGTTAGACCAATTATAATTCCAATTCTGTCCCTGAGGGCCAGGATTCTGAGGGTTCTAGTTTTTCCATTGACTACTATTATTATAACCAAAATTATTCAAGGGGTCTTGAGGCATACGTTGTCTTTGTGCCCATGGTCGCCTCTGAGCAACGTAGAAAACCTCACCATTCTCCTCATTTATAGATTTAAACTCTATGGGCACTGAAGTAGTGTCCACAAATGCAACTGTTTTGCACTTACAGTTCCTTTTCTTATCTCTGCGGTGAGAGAAGAATTCAGCCAGCATAGCTTCTGCATCATCCTTCCTTCGTGCTTGAATGTTGTCCAGCTGAGTAGCAACGACATTGATGATGTCCTGCTTAAAGTTAAACAAAATATTGGACAACTCCAATTTAGATACTCCTGAACCATTGGATTTATGAGGCAAGTCTCTTATTCCTCTCCCTTTCTTCGCAGTAGCCCTTGAATAGTTTAGGCATATGTTCTTCATATTAGCCCAGTTCTTCTGAGTGATGTCTCCACCAGCCATAAGGTCCAAAGCTTCTATACTCCCATCATTTACACCTTTTATAAAAAGATGCTTTTGGGACTCCTCGTTCAACTGATGTTGGGTATTCTGCTGCAGGTTGAACATAAACCTTGAGACATAATCCTCCAAGGTCTCATCCTCCTTTTGAGACATTTTGAAAATGTCATCCCCTTTCAAATCTCGACCCCTATAGCACTCCTTATATTTGGAAAGAAACTTGTTGCTCACGGCGTCCCAATCTTCTATAGCATTAGCTCCTAGCCCCATGAACCACCTTAGAGCAGCCTCCTTAAGAGTAAATAGAAACAATTTCATCTTATGGGCGTAAGTTGTGTAATCATAGCTCCTACAGAGGATATCAAACTCAAAAAGGAAGGTTTCAGGGTCTTCAGTGATGAGGCCATAAAATTTTGGGAGTGCGGAGGTAGGTATGTTCTTCAGATTATGATTACCATGCTGAAGAGGAATGGGGAAAGGAAAGGTAGGTTGAGCCGTCCTTGGAGGAAGACCTGGCTATTGTGGTTGATAGATAACAAGGGCTAAAGGGTTGTCTTGATACTCAGGTTCGTCAAACAGGTCAAGCAAATGTAGTGATCCTTCAGAGGATGACGGTGAACATATTTCTCCTTGGGCATCAGCAAATGGATTTTCGAATGGGTTTTCTTCTTCACTCTCAACTCGGGGTTCCTTTGGCTCAGGATTAAAAATATTAAATGGTTCAACCTGGTTATTGCGAGCAAGGAATTTTCCACGAGGGTCTCTTCTTCTATGCATAGAAGGATTACTTGAAACTCAGTCCTAAATTATGAAAACTGGGAACATGAACACCAAAGTAAGTTTGAACTAACACCATCCCCGGCAGCAATGCCAAAATTGCTTGGATAAACGATTGTCTTAGAAACCCATAGTATTAGACTACTTATTTCAAGATTGGACACCCTAAATGGTTGCTAATTGGATTATTTAGTCTCATTTAATTATCGACCAGGGACGTAAACTTGGAATGGCATTTGCAAAGTATATGCTTCAAACTCCATTGATTCTCATGGCTAAACCTATGAAATTGAAATGCATTAAGCTTCAGGAAATATATGCTAACTCAAATAAATGCTCTTACTATAGGAAAACAATAATTACAGATAAGAATTGCTCTACCCGCCTATGCTGCAGGAATAGTCTACTAGTTCTGTTACTAGTGGTTGCAGGAACAACAAAGTTCTATTTTACTTCTCTAAAAAAATGGAAATGATTTCTACTCTAACAAGGGAGTTCACTCACCAAGTGGGCCCCCTTGGATGAGTGAATAGAAACACAATCAAGATAACATAATTGAACTCAAGTTGTGCATTCTATTCATTCATGGAAAATACACTTGGATAAAATAAAACAGTATTACAATTGTATCAACTTCTATTCAAAAAATAACTACTAACTCGACTAACTCCAAAGAGTTACAATAGTCATCTTATTTAAAGGAAATCTACAACTACTCCCTAAATCTAAGATCAATCCATTAATGAGGATTGTTACAGATACATAATGCTTCATAACATCTAAATATCAGCCATAGAGAATAAGTCTTCTCAGAATATAGTATGTGGTACCTCTAGATCCGCGCGTTGTCTTTAACAGGAAACTAAATTGACTTGTTCTTCCCGCGAAGATCTTGCAGCAATGCCTTAACTTACTTCAACCGCTTGCTCGACCTCTTCGACATGATGGCGTCTTTCAAGCAACGAATGGCTTTTGACTTCTTCAGCATCACGATGTTGATCTTTAATTCACCACGACTGATCCCTGCAGCATGATTAATGCACACACAACCTCCGAGACATACATATTTTCATCATTAATATCAGGAAAGAAAAGTTAGGCTCCAATTAATACTCTTGCAAGGCACATGGCTACAGGAAGGAAACTACCCATAAACATAGAAGAGGAAACAGGATCATTTATTACCATATAACTACTGCATATTATCTTTTTATCCATCAGTTCCAAGCAAATATACTATGTTCCCTTTTCATCCACTTTACTACTTATGTCCTTACATATACAAAATATACATATAAAACCATAAGTTTAAGTATCTGTTTTGCAAGTAAACTGCTGGAAAGAAAATAAAAAGAATTTGAAAAGATGTCTTTTAAAGAGGCTCATCAGAGCTAATGAATGGATATGGGAGTTCAAGAATGGTGAAGCAAGAAAAGAAAAGAGAGGAAAAAGAAAGAGCAAGGAAAACGTAGTTAGAACAAGAGATCATAGACATAAAGTGAGCATTAGATCAAATAGAGTTAGTGGTGTAGAAATGACACTTACCAATCAAGAAGAAGATCTTATGGCCTATTAGAAGGATAATTTAAAATGAGAAGAGACAAACAAGGGTTGCAACAATAAAAGAGGAGGTAAAAGAAATTGTGAATGTTTTGATATCAAGTATGAAAGTGATAGAAGTTGTTACAGATGAATTGGTTAAATCTAATGAACATGTTGAGCAAGTTAAGGAATGTCTCATTATTGAAGATGATAATGAGATTGTTGATGTTGATATTGAGGATGTTGGTATAGTTGAATTTCCTTTGGTTGAAACTAATTACCTAGTTAGGTTAGTTGAAGAGTATTTGTTTGTTGAGGATAGTAGAAAGAGTATTAATGTTGATGAATTTGTTGATCAGTATGAAGGATTTTTCATTTGTGATTATGTTCAAGTTTTTTGATGGAGAGTTGCATACTGAGATACTTTAGTTAGATGCTGAAATTTTGCAGAGATCACCTAGAGGGTGCAAGAGACAAGATCTTTGTTTCTTGGTCTGTGTTGGTACTAATCAAGTTGCTTTTGTGAAAGAGGTTGTTATTGCATTTGACCTAGTGCAGGTATGGTTTAGTAGGAAATATTCCTTTGGTAGAGATAAGTATTTGAGCAATAGGATGGACATGCTGAGAGCAAAGATGAAGACAAAGTTGAGAATGAGTTGTACAAAATTGTAGACAGAGGTGATAGTGAAAGAGGAAGTGCAGACGAAGGTTAAAGGCAGTAAATTTGTTGACATCTTTGTTGTTGATAGACTGATGATTGATTTCGATCAGACATGTGATGAGGATATTGATGAATGACAGAGAAAGTTTGTAAAGGAAAGTTAAAATGAAAGACAATTTAATTTTGACAATGAGTTGGTTTGTTGGGTATTTTTAGTGCAAAATATATGGGAATCATATTGGGGAGTGCAGATAAGTTTTATTTGCAGGTTCATATTTCTGACCCTTAGGATAGGGAAGTCAAAGGTCAAAATGAAGCATGGTGATGACTAGTTGCAGATTTCTTCTTGCATCAAAGTGAGAGACTCAATTTTCAAATAACAACAGGTGTTTGACGCAGGAGCATCTTAGGTTCTTTGGAAATCTTGCATCAACTAAAAAGATTTTCTTTTTAGTTTGTTTTTAGCCTATTCTTGTTAGTCAGTTTTAGTGTTTTGTGTGGCATTCCTCCCAGTTGGCTCCTTGGTTTGTGTGAACCTTCTATCTTGGTCTAAACATCATGTGGAATCTATGTCTGGGTTTGCATTGCGATCTGTTCTGTCTGGGTGGAGACTTCTTGAGTTTTTGGCCCAGACCTATTTGTTCTTCATGCTAACGGCTAAATCTAAGTTTTCCAAACTTGCGAAGCTTTCCCATGGCTTGCAGATCTGATTGATGCATTGGTCGATGATCTTATGCTCGTGGTCCACCTCCTTGTGTGATTGCACTTCATTCCATATTAATCTGGAGGTGTTCTTCATGATTGGGTCATGTCCTATTTTGCAAAATTTTTGTTCTTCCTACCTTGGGGAATGTGATCTCTTATGGCCGACTTGTGGCTGGCAAACTTGTATATATTGTAGCCTTTATTCTTTGTTTAGGTAGCTCTCAGTAGTAAGTCTTTTAGAGGTTAGCATCGAGAATAGATCTAAATTTTTGTTATAATCAGGCATGTATGCCTTGAATGTAAACCAACATGTTGCTAGGCTAGTATGATGTAACTCTTTATTTTCTAATAATGCGAAGGCCTTAATTTGTGCATGTATTATATGAATTCTAGTTATTCTATTCATTGTTTCCGCTGTGTTGACTTGGCTACACAAATTGGATTGATCTTAATGAGGTTCCTTATGTCTGTGACTACATCAAGGGCCTTAGCCTTTTCCGGATATGACATCGATGACCTCCCCTAAGGAGCGGGATGGTGCTACACTCTCGCAGGATTTCCATCCTAGCCTGAACCTATGTCAGAACTAGCTTACGCATGAGCATAAGCGTCATCAACGGGAGAGAGCTTTGGCTTGTGAGGCTAGTGCAAGGGAAAAGACTACATCTTCTGAGCCTGTGTCTGTTGTTTCTTTTGCTTCTCTCTTTAGCTTTGCCCCTGCTCCAGTTGCAGCTTCATCAACTCCTTTCCTTGTTATCGCCTTTTTCACGCTTCCAGCTACATCGGGAGTGACCATCGAGCCTTGCGCCAAATGAGTCAGGGTGTTCATCTCTCATTTGTAGGAACCATTGTTGATCACCACCTTGCCATATGTCCCTCCATCTCGCAAGTTGGTAAATATGATGCACACCCAAGTGGTATGTAGTGCAATAATTTCTACCCAACCTACGCCAACCCCATCTCAGGAATGACATGCTAGCTTTCCCGATGTCTTGAAGGTTGCTATAGTTGAGTAGAGGTCTTCTCCTCCGTCATTCAAGAGGAAGTTTGAGTAGGGCCCTATCCTAGAGTTTAGGCATCACAAATATGCTCTCGTAGACCCTCTTTCAATGTCTTTTCTTGTGGTGGAGCAAGCTCTGAGTTCTCTTCCCCTTTTGCTGAGGTCCGCGGGGAGTCTTCTTCATCTGTGTCTCTTCATGGGTCTTCTACAAGTGTTAAGGCTTGAATCTTTGACTCACTACAGGATATTCTAGCATTGACGAAGATCTTCACACAATCCCTCTCACTCACCACAATTGAGCTTTTAGATGATAACATTGACACAACTTCATCCTTGGCTCTTGCTGCCAGTGGGGCACCTGAGGCTGTCATTGCAATTGTACCATTGTAGTCGTGACCTCCCTGTCCATATGATCAAGATTGGGAGGACAATGACTTGCTAATTGAAAATTTGTGAAGGCAGTATCCACTTCTACATTTGTAGATTAGAGTGTGTTTGCTTTTGTTTCCCAATGCTTGTCTTTTAGTTTTGTTCCCTCCCGAATGACCCTTGTATTCTTTTGATACCTAGAAACAAGAGGCTTTCTATTGCACATACCTTCTTCTATTTGTGATCTTATGCTTCTATTTGTTGTATCTTTGATTTTTGATATTTGAGGACGATGCAAAGTGTTGGAGACATTTAGGCACTCCTTCCATGTTGACCCAAATTTTTTGTTTCTTTTTCTTCATGTGTTTTTTTTCCAATCCAAGCTATGATTGGTAGTGATGAGACATCCCCCAAGAGAATGTATCCTTGCTCTTCTAGGCTCTGACGCTAATTCATCAGATCCCCATGTCTTTGTGCATATGTTGTGGAATCATGTCACTCGTCAGGAAGTAACATTTCATGGAAACATCTCGTATGTTGACATGACACAATGTCTTTTCTTTCCTTGGAAAGTCTTATGCTCCCCTCTGAGCAGCATAGTCCATTCCAAGGGGGGTTTTTATTATCTATGTCTGTTGTGTCTAATTCAAATTTTATCTAACAATCATGATGTCTCTACACCACAAGATTTTCTTGCAAAAATTTCAAAATTTGATCTCAGTAGCATCTACCTTTGTGGGGGTCAATCCACAATCTAAGTGTCTCAATCTTGCCCTATCATATGCCTATCTAGCTTAATGCTACATATATCAACATGATCTTAAGCCACCTTATCACACACCTATCTAGCATTTTCTACACATGTTGGTGCATGTGTCTAACCCTCCCTATCACATGCCTTTCTAGCATTCGCTATGCATTTCAACGCACTATCAAAGCCTTCATATCACATGCCTATCTATCATTTGCTATGCATGTCAACGCACTATCAAAATCACCCCTATCATATGGCTATCTAGCATAACACAACTTGCCACCCATATTTATATACCATGAATGGTCTGTGTCTAATAGGTTGTCTCCATCATCTAGCACACTTGTTTGTAGCTTGTGTGTTAGATGTGACTCAACAACAATCAGGGTCTCCTAGTTGAGGGAAACCCCACATCCTCCATTAATGAAATCAAATGTAACATGTGGCAAAATAATAAAATACAAATTAACTAGTTGACCAAAAAATTCTCCAATGCACATATTTTCAATGTGGATCCAAACATGACACAACAAGACCCATAACAACCTCTTAACTCATCCTCCAATGCATATCTAGATTGAAGAATCATAATTCAATTAAGATAATCCACTAAGTCGGCCAGAGAGCAACACATGCAATGATACCGAACAACAAAACAACATATCTTCACTTTCAGAGAAAAACAATAGAAGATTTTTGAACTAGAACATTGCATGAGCCTTCTAAACATGTCCACCAAGCCACACACTCAAAAACACCAATGTAGAGCATTCTCTGAACCGAAGTTGACCAGTAGCCAGTCTCACTATCAACAAATAGTAAATCACATCCTCAACCTCTAAACTGTTGGTGACCTGAAAATATGATAGTGCAACATCAAAAAATCATAGACATTACAACCAAAAATACAAGCCATCAACTTCTTATGTGGAGGAATGCAAAGCATTTTCCCATAAGGACTTCAAATACTCTTTCCTACATATTTCAAATTCCCAAACTATCACCTTCTAAAAACACCTCATAGTGACTTGATATCACCACCAGACATCAAAACAACATTTGAATACTCATTCTTGAACCTCTATCAGCATCCACACACCAAGCAACACATCAAATCATCAAGTTGACATCAATGTAAACAACAAGTTGACGTCAATGTAAACAAGAAGTTGACATCAATGACAACACTTTACATATATTGATAACACTTTTCATTCTCTTTCTCTAAAAGTATTAATAAACATCTTTCATAAAATATTATGAGAATGAGCCTATTCGGACTAGGGAAAAACTTCATATCATTTCTGTAATTTTGCGTTGTAGGAAGAAGAATACTCTCTTGAAATAAAGGCTCCATGGATGGTTTCTTCCATTCTCTTTCTTTAAAAATATCAATAATGAAACTTTCACAATACACCTTTATCTTTCTAAATAATATCATATTGTTGTCAATATTTTTCACCTATCATTGAGGCACCTCAATTTAATATGATCCTTTGTCCCAAACTAAAATAAATTTAATTTTTAAATCTAATAAAGATGTAAAGAAGGTAATGATGTTGTGTAGATTTAGTTTGACATAGCTTGGGATCATTCCTAGCAAAATATTTAGAGTGTTATTAAATCTCTTAAGTAACATGTCACGTTCATTTTCAATAGACTTGAACACCACACAAAAATAGTTTTGTAACATCTTTTGTTCTATCGACAACATATCCAACTTATATTTCAACAAAACAAACTCAAATCTACTTTGATAAAATCATTCACCAACAACTCTAAGTAAGTTTTTAGGAAAAATAAATTAAGAACATTAACACATGCAACTATAAGATCTTAAATATGCTCATCTCCACTCTAAGAACTACCAAACCATATATGAGACACTTCTAAATTATTAATAAATCATAAAAGATATTAGATAAATAAAATATAATATTCTAATTTATATTATTAATATATATTATTTTAAAATATTCATTATAAAAACACAAACTGATTCAAAATATTTTTAAAAAGATAATATATATAATTATTTTTTATTTTAAAATATTTCAATATGAATTTTTAGAATAAATTTTTAATATAAATTAAAAAACTTGATTAATTTAATTTTTAATATATTTTTTATACAATTAAATACTTGTCATAATAAATAAATAACAATTATCAATTCACAATTTTAAACTGAACCAAGTTCAACAATTCGAAACTGAACCAAGTTCAACAATTCATGAATAACAGCCTTGTAAAAGCGTGTGTTTTCCCAATAAAATCGTCAAAACCTATCTAACATAAAATTTAAAAATTGTCATTTTTAAATGCTAGAATGTGTCATTACACAAGCCACTCCATTTCTACAATTTTAAACCAAAACAAACAAATAATGTTTGAACTCGTTTGTTCCGTGTTATGACACGCATACTTCTTAACATATATCAAAAACCTATTAAATATTAAATAAGAAAACAAATTTAAACATCACATAAATAGTCGTAAAGGGGTATTATAGGTACCGTTGTCCATAAATTGTGTTGGAATTTTTTATTACTATTATATTATTTCGCTTCAAGTTGTCCCGCACGTATTTCCGGTTCTTTATTAACCTTTGATTTTTATTATATTTTCCACTCATTTTCAATTATATTTTACACTAAACATGGACGGCACTTTCAAGAAATTAATATTAATGCAATAAAGTTATGACCGGAAATTAAGAATCGGCGGAGTATTTTACTCAATAGGAACGAGAATCACACACGAGGTAAAAAGGGAAATCTGGATGTACGGATTTGAGATAAAAGGCGGTTCGTAAATTTGCTGCCATTAAAACACAGTGGGGTTCACATCTTTTATCCCATTATGGCATCTTCTTCATCTGCCATTATTTGCCTGAATTTAATTCGCATCTTAACAAGCTTTCATTATTATTACTGTTAGTCATTACACAGCTTTATATCTTCTACACTGCTTTTTCCAGAAGTATTCTTCTATGGATTCAAAAACTTTTTACCATGATTTTTGTTATGTTTTTTCTGCGAGGCTGCTAAAATTATGAGAAGAAACCGACCGCCATTGATAGAAATTCCATACTCGATAAAACACGAAAGACAAATGAACGCATTGAGGATTTTCCTTTTCCATATACGGAACAGAACAGCTGAACAAATTACCGGAGATTTTCGAAAAAAATTTACAGTAAGAAGAATTGATGATTTCGGAAGGTCCAGACTCCGTGGCTTCTGTAATATAGCGGGGAAGTCTGTTAACTACAAACTTATGGACGATAAGGTTGAGAATTAACATATGAAACTGTAAATTGATGACAGAGAAACTTTTATGCTCACAATATCCGGCCTTAATAATGTCTACGGAAATCTATACAATTACTTGAAAAAAGAATTGTTCAGGAAAGAATACCTCAAAATCCAGCATTCTCAAATCCATGCAAATCGATAACTTTGGTGCAGGACTTTCTCATGAGGGCAACCTTTGCAAGCTTCTCGGCTGTTCGCCAAGCAGAGGCACTTGAGCTTGGATTCGGATTGGGCGGGGAAATTAACTCAGGCTGCGCAGGATTTTGTGAGCGCACAACCATGTCCGCCATGGACGGTGTCTGGTATTCTCTGCTGTAATTCTCAAAACTTTCGCCACGGGTTGTGGCTCTTTGTCCGAGATGCGAGCTGTGAGAAGAAAGAACAAATGCCCGTCCAGAACGTTCATAGGTCTGCCTGTTCGCCATTCTGACTTGAATCTCTGTGATTTCTGATTCGAGTGAGAGGTAGAGTGAGCGATCGGATGCTCGAGCTGAGGCTGCGGAGATTTGTAGGTCTGCTTTTGCTTTTTGGAGGATTTCTTGCGCGCCAGACATTTCGCCACGGTCGGCTAGGGTTTTAGCATCGGCTATGGCTTGAGCTGTTCTAAGGCGCAGCTGTTGCTTCTGTACGTCCAAATTTAGGGCCACTGGATGTCCAATGGCGTCTTCAGGACGCGAGATTGAGAGAATTTTTTCTTGAATTTGCAGGATTTGCTGCGAGACGGGGTCCTTGTATGAGCAATTCACAGAAACTAAATTTGTAGGGTTTGAAGAGTTCAAAATGGAGGATAAGTGAAGATCCACCAGTATGTCCCTGCATTCTTCAGCGTAAAGATCTCGAAGCTTTACTGTGCCATGGCTGCCGTCGTCGGAAACGGAAGTTTCATAGCTCCCGGCGTGCAGGCATTTTAATTTTGTGGCTGCACAAGCGGAGAGCGATAAATTTACGTCTTGCACGACGACGCTGAGCAATCCGCCGATGCACTGCGCGAAAGCTTCTTGCACGAGGCTTTCCGATTGAATGAAGGAAAATGTGCCGCCGGATTGCTCAGAAACGGAATGCATCGTTGCGGCATCGTGATCGACGCCGAAGCCAAAGGTATGGACTGGAATTTGAACTGCGGAGCTTTGAATTGAAGCTACAGAACTGCTGCGCCTTTCGCCGCCGCGAGAGCTGAGGCTGTAGGTGTCATGGCCGTCCGAGAGCAACATGATGCTCGCTACGGGGTTTCGAACCCGGCGATCTTCGAGAACTTTTGTGCCTTTTCGCAGGCCCTCGGAAATATTTGTGCCGCCTGTGCAAATGAGGCGCTCGATCACGCGACGTGCGGATCTTTGCCCTTCAGGAACCATGCGCTTTAAGGGAAAAACTCGCTTTGCAGTAGAAGAAAAGGCAACAATGGAGAGCCTATCCGCGGAGCTTAGGTTTGATATTACAAAAGCCATGGCGCGTTTGAGAAGCGAAAGCTTTGTTCCAGACATGCTTCCGCTTACATCAAGCACTGTGACAAGATCGATCGGCGCACGGCTGTTATTTTTCTCAGAAATCTGTTCTCTTGCCTTGACGTGCACGAGAATCGTGAAATTCTCGCAGGCTTTGCCTGCTTCAACGGCTTCCACCTCAGGATGCAAAGATATTTCCATTTTCGTTGTAGGATCGCTCGTTCCTTCGGATTCCGCCGCGGTTTCGAGCTCTTGATCTTTTGCTTGGCCTTCACTCGATCTAGAATTCGAATCGAGAGGCTCGTCGTCGTCGTACACCGGCGGCTCCTGAGAAAAGCTTTGGCGATGTCCCCTAAAGCTTGCGATAGAATCATCTAGGATTCTCAAAACAGGATCCAATCTTCTCTGCTCATCTTCTGCGTTTCTCAAGGCTTCCTGACGCCTGGGAATGAGATTCTCATTTCTCATCCCTGGAACAACTTTGTTGTCTTCCTTGGCCGGAGCCTGCCATGGCACTTCCTTCCATTTTGCTCTACAGACGGGACAAATCAAGTTGCCGTGACGGACATTCGAGGCAATGCATTGAAAATGGAAAGAATGAGAACATTCCGCTGTAAAGATTGCATGACCCTGCCCGGGCTTCATCGTCTCCAAGCATATTGCACATGAGCTCTGCAAATCAAAGAAAGAATATCAAACTTCCTGAAAGCAAAATCTTCTCATTTCTCATCCAGGCAAAGATTAGATAATTTCCTGATACAAAATATAAATCTCCTCATATCTCAGTCAGGCAAATATTAGACAATTTTCTGGTACAAAATAGAAAATTCAGACGATAAGAGTGACGCGCCGAACCTAAAATACAAAAACATCAGATTTCCTTGCCGGTTTTTCAAAACAATATTGCATTCACACAATTTCTCTTCTACAAATCAAAGTCTCGCGAAGAAAAATAAGATTACGGTCATTCTTCCTGAAAATATCAAACTTCCTGAAAGCAAAATCTCCTCATTTCTCATCCAGGCAAAGACTAGACAATATTCTGACACAAAATAGAAAATTCAGACACAGAGAGTGACGCGCCGGACCTAAAATATTAAAACTATCAGATTTCCTTGCCGGTTATTCAAAATAGCATCACATTCACACAATTTCTCTTCTACAAAACAAAGTCTCACGAACAAATAAAAGATTACGGCCATTCTTCGCGACAACATACTTTGGAGATTCGAATCCCGCTTCGAAACAGAGACGGCGATCGTGGCGACTGCGGTGGTCCACAGTTCGAAACCAGCTCAGTCGGCGACACATTTTCCGTCTGAAGTAACCTTGGACTGCTCTGGCATTGCAGCCGCGGGGTTTGAACCGCCGACCTAGGGCTATCAGCACGGCAATTCGCTCTCGGACTGGGACTCCCAACGGTTTGCTGCTGCAAACCACGAGGACTTCCATTACTATTTCCTGTAACCACAACTCTCGAACCAGCCACGTTTCGTGACTCAAATCTCGAACCAGCACCGAAATCTTCCGCAGTTTCATCCTCAAGCTCCGGAGGAACCGAAGCGCAAACACCAAATCCAAATGCGCTTCTCGCCCTTCTCCATCCAGTGCCCATATTTTCACCAGACAACAATTTCTCAAAGGCCGATCTTTCCACAAAAATAATCCTCTCTCTCCCCTATCAATATTGAAAGCTCATTCTTTCCACATCGTCCTGTAGTTTGAATACAGAAGCCCGGGTGCCGCCATTAAAGAACCAAAAACACCTTTAAAAAAAAAGAAAAATGAAAAGAAAAAGGGAAAATATTCACAGACGCTTATATGAGTGGAGGATAAGCAGCAGGCATGGAGCAAAAGTTATACTGGTTGGAATCCAGAGAGGTCCAAGGGAATGACGACACTTTGTAATGGAGGGCCCGCGGATCAAAGAGACCGGCCAGCGCCGGTGAAAGGAACGGGCATTTTGCGACCAGTCAACAGCCGTGCGTGCGTACGTAGGCCCTGACAGAGACACAAACGTAAAGGACTCGAGCGTATGCAACTTTGAAACGCTTCCACTCAATACTTATATCCGCCATTTCTCACGTCTACGGCAACTGACGGAGAAATAACAGTCTTCCACAAATCCGTTAGTAACAGTTTGAATGTCCTCTGCAGGTTTTCCAATAGCAATTTACCAGTTTACAGATTGTTAACTATTTTAGGGAGTTGGGCAACCGGCTAAATCTTGGGGCAAAAAGCTATTAGCACTCTATACAATACCTAAAATGTACAATTTATTGTACTTATTAATTGAAAATTGAAATATAATGAATATAATATTTTTTAATTGATTGGTAATTATTATAAATAGGACATTTTAGGTGTTGGGTAGACAATGGTAAATTGTGGAGGGTAGGACATGTACATCTTGTACTAATAAGTTCAAAAAAAATTAAATGTTTTTTGAGGTAATTTAATATTACAAGATTTTTTTAGATCTAAATGATCCTTGTATAAGATATGTATTTTCATTTCTATCTATTAGAGATTGTCGTCTTAAAATTGGCATATATATACTTTTACTAATATATATAAATTCGTTGAGAAAGTCCTTTGTGAAGTGCCTATTGTACTTTTATGTGTGAAATTGATTAAAAATTAGGTGCCTTGAAAATGATTTCTCTCGACATGTTAGGCTAGTAGTATTCATTGTGCAACATATAAGACATCTAATGAATTAGGGTTAGTGTTAGGGTTCAAACAGATATAGAATTAGGATTAGGGTTAAGGTTTGCATTAAGAATAAAGTTAGGGTTATGCTTATAGATAAATTAGGGTTTGGTTAAGATTGGACTTAGAATTAGAGTTAGAGTTGGGGATAGGGCTAGGGCTAAAGGAAGTTAGGGTTATGCTTATAAATAAATTAGGGTTAGGATTAAGAATGGACTTAGAATTAGAGGTAGAGGTGGGGATAGGGTTAGGGTTAAGGTAAAGATTACGATGAGAGATAGGGTTAGGGTTAGAGATAGAATCACATATAGGATTAGAGTTTGGTTATGATCAAAGATAGAATTAAGGTTAGGGTTGGACTTAAGACTAAGGTTAAGACTAGGTTGAGGTAGAAGTAGGGTTAGGGTTTGAAATAAAAAAGGGGTTAGATTAGAGATAAAATTAGGGTTAATATTAGGATTAGAGTTAGAGTTAGGTTACAATTAGATATAGAACTAGGCTTAGAGTTAGATATAGGGTTAGTATTTAGAATTAGAGAAAGGGTTGTAGATAGGGTTAAGGCTAGAGCTAGAATTAAGGTTAAGGAGAGAGAGAGAGAGAGAGAGAGAGAGAGAGAGATTTGGATTAAGGGCAAAGGTTAAGACTAGGGTGAGGTAGAAGNTAGAGCTAGAATTAAGGTTAAGGAGAGAGAGAGAGAGAGAGAGAGAGAGAGAGAGATTTGGATTAAGGGCAAAGGTTAAGACTAGGTTGAGGTAGAAGCTGGGTTAGGAGTAGGAATAGGGTTTGAAAAAAAAAAGGGGAGGGGGTTAGAATTAGAGATATAATTAGGGTTCAGATTAGGATTAGAATTAGAGTTAGGTTACAATTAGAGAGAGAACTAGGCTTAGAGTTAGATATAGGGTTAGTATTTAGAAATAGATAAAGGGTTGTAGATAGGATTAAAGCTAGGGTTAGAATTAAGGTTAAGGCTAAACTAATAGGTAGAATTTGGGTTAGGAGGGAGAGGGTAGGGTTAAGGGTTGAGGTAGAAGTAGGGTTTAGGTAAAATTGGATTTAGGGCTAAATCTTATAAGTCTAGGACATGTACGTCTCATTTATAATAAGTTTAAAACTTGTTACATATAACAAGATAGTCTCATATACGAGAAGACTTTTGTAGATCCCAAATAATTCGCCCCATAAAAAACATATTATCTTTCCATTTCCATCCAAATAACATTAAAAAGACAAGTTTGAATAGGTAAGTGTCCCAAGGCCCGCCACATGAGTGCGCCCGCCCATTCTTTCGAAACGTAATACAAAGGGCCCGTACTTGAGTTTTTTTAACGGCCGGGCTCTCGTTAATATCGTGGAAGTGGAGAAGGCGCCGTTTTGTTTGAATTCTTTTCTGCCCACTGTCACTCACTGCTCTTTTGACTCCAACCATTTTATTTCTAGAAACGGTAAAGATTCTGCTTGGGTAATGTGCGTTTTTAGTTTGCCTTTAATAACTTCTTTTTTTCTTTTTTTCCAATTTGAAATTGATGGGCGTATCGTGGAATACACTTCTTTTCTGCCGTATGATATAATTAAGACCTACAAAAGACGATGATTCTTGGAGGGGTGTCAAAGTTTTGAATAGATAGCCATCATGAAAAGTCTAACAGACCAGCACGATCGACAGAGAAATTTAACGTTTTGCACAAGGCCTCGGGTTTATTTTTAACTCATCCATTAGCATCCCCAAAAATTAGCCTACTAGGGTGTCCCTTTCTTAAAAGTATATAGGTAACTATTGTGATGGATAACTGATATTAAGCAGTAATTATACAAGTTTGAATTTGAAATATAAGTATGTATATATATAATTATTTTGATAGTGTATTATAAAGTGTAATTTGAAATATTGATGCAAAACAATTATATGTTGTTGAATTTAGAAATCTTATGAAATTTAATATTTTTATTGTTTATAATATTTGATTGAATTATTATTAATACGTTTCATTTACATTCATAGACATTTATAAAATGAGAATATGTTCAATAATTTTTATTAACATGCATGTACAACTACATCAACACATAATAATGATGGGAGGATGTCATGTTGTTTATCAATTCATGTATTATTGTGTAATCAACAAACTAACATAGGCCCACCTTCTCAATACTTTGATCAAGAGTATACATTCCTCTTGCATAGAGCATGCACGTTATCTTTCATGAAGGCATAAACATGTTTAATTCATGATGAAAATATGTTCAATAATTGTGAAAACTTGTTAAAGCTCATTTTTTAGGGTTATAAGAATTAGGTAAAAAGCTTATAAATTTATGGTTTTAATTTGTATTTCAATTTTAGGTTAATCTTACTTTTTTCCAATTATCATGATTCTCAACGTTTTCATGTACAAATAAATGTAAACATGCATGCAACTACATCCACACATAATAATGATGAGACAATACCCTATTCCTTTGTCATTAATTCACGTGTAATTGCATAATCAACAACTTATAGAGTTCCACCTTCTCAATATTGTTTAAGAGTATACATTCATCTTCCATAGATCATGCAAGTTATCTCCTATGTAGGTGTAAGCAAGTACAATTAACACTAAGGTTACCAAAATTAATACAATAGTATAGAATAACAACAAAAATATAGATGATAATAGTTCTTCCTTCATACTCAATGTATAAGTGCATATAAAGTTGAAATAATCAACAACCGTGAACACAATGGGAAACCTATATGTACATGCAAGGTTAGCTCTTATTCATAAATGTGTACAATTGTACAAAAACAACTTGGCTAAGGATTTGAAATCAAGTTTCAAATGTGTCATTCATCTCTAATGGTTGGATAGATAGCCATGAATAGTCACTTCCTAAGTTGTACAAGACATCCAAAAAAATACATATTTGTATGGGATAAAGGTATTTGATCCATTGTCATATCCATGAATAGTCACTTCTTAAGGTGTACAAGGCCTACAAAAATGTACATGATATGTACGAGGTAAAGGCGTTTGTTCCCTTACTATATAGAGATGAAGATTTGTCCCCAAAAAGGAATTAGATTTATAACCTTTCCTATGGATAAAGTATAGAAAACTATTTAAATATATGAGAGTGAACTCACAACAAGTGAGGAGGGGTGGGTCTACTCATTTTAGACGACTTGGTCATGCACAATTAAGAGGATAGAAACATGTGACTATAATTCTCTCTAAAAATCTAAGTCATGTGATTATCACCCTCTCATATCAAATTATAAGAATATTGGATGTACACATATATATTTAAGTTTCAAACTCAATTACCAATTCACATCAAGTTGGTATGCAACCATTTCCAAGGTTACATCCTTGGATTGATCATGGTCAATTGCTACCCACTTATCATATCAAAACACATAATACTAGAGAATAAACATTTCAATAATAAGTAATGTGATCCAATAGTAATAGTATTAGATGTAGGTCCATTATGATTTAAGTGTATCTATCTATATCAAATATCCATTTATTTATCAAATTCTTCTCTTAAGAGTAAAGAACAAACTTAATAATTAAGAGTGATAAATTTGGATTATGCAATTTCGTAAAGAGTCAAGTATTAAGTGCTTCAATGATACAATAACCATTTTGTACCAACTAACAAGCTTCATGTAATATTGCTCAATATACCCCTAATAAAATTTAACTCAATGACAATATGTATATCTTTTTATTTCACAAATGTAGTCTCATATGACATGGTACCGTTATCTTTTGGTAAGGTACAATTTATATTGAGAAAGTTGTGGTCATCTTTCATAAGATGTAGTAAATATCCAATAAGGTACAATTACCTTTGATTGGTACAATTAAATATTTAGTCAAGGAAAATCTCTCCATGTTAAATCACAACCAAAGTAATGTATTTTACACTAATGCATACCATTAATCTAGTATATCATATAGTATTTAGTTAATTACAATCTCCTAATATCATACCCCAACCTCCAAGGTCATAGTGCATATATCTAGACCCTTATATTATAAGGCTGACCATACATTATGACTCTAATATTACATTCAATGCAAGATAAGTATATGGCTAGGACTTCAAAGACTTTCATAGATGTATTGTAGTGTTGCATTGCTGAATAATATATAAATGATGGATGCTTTTGGAGGCTAGGTTTTCCCAGGGTATCTCGTGTCAAATTTTGTAGGTATGTTGTCTATTCTCTTGCATGTAGATTTTGAGTACTTATTTGATTTGTTATCACGTGGACTATGTTAAAATTGTCATTGTATGGTTGCAAGTTTTCTTACAAGTGGTATTAGAGCCGTGGTTGTGATGTTATAACTATAGGAGTTGAATCTATGGAATGCATGAGATAATGAAAGACATGGCAAGATATGAGGATTCTATAGGTTGTTTATTACAGATATGAGGGTTTCAGGTTTGTTGTTATGATGGGTTGTTTGTAGCTTTGAGGCTTGAATTTTTTTGGTTAGATGAGCTTTTTGGATGTTCATTTAAATTTAGGTTTTTGGGAGGAGTTTTCAGAAATGTCCTCCTGTGAAGAAACAAACATTGGCATTGAATCCAAGTTGGCTAAGTGATGAATTTTGATATATAATTTGCCCCTTTTTTTGCTGCAGTAAAAAAAAATATGTTGATAGCCATCAAATTTAGTCTACAAAGAAAATAAAATAAAATTAAATATTTTTCCCATCATATTTAAAAAAGGAATCCTACAATTTTTTCAAAAAATTGTAATTAAAAATCATGATGGTGTTGTTTTAAAATAAATATAAAATAAAATAAAAATTCCCTTATTTAATAAAATGTTATTTTTATTAAATATTTTATATGCCGCTTTAAATTTTTTTTATGGGTAATGGGTCGAAGCTGAGATTTTTATTATTATTATTTGTTGGTTTAATTATTATTATTTGTTAAGATTAAGTAGACTCAAACCCAAGACCTCCCAGATTAGAGGTTCACAACTTTACCATTGTGTTGTAGGCTATTACTTGCCACTTTAAATTTATTAAAAAAATGCCATGTGAAAAATTAAAAAATGTTGACATAATTTTATTAAATATTTTTAGCAAGACATTAAATTTTCATCCAATATTAACAAAACAAAATTGTCCCACCACCCACATTAAATGTTTCGAAATTAAAAAGTAAATGAGTCTTTTAAAAGGGTGCTAATCTTTTTAAAGAAGATGATTTTCGAATTTGTTTTGAAAATTAAAAATTAAATTAATGTGGGGACCACCTTGGAGTTATCTACATGGGCAAATTGATTGTTTTACTTCAACAGAGCATAACTTTCACCCAGGATGTTAGATTTTTGATTTCTTATACTTGTTGGTAAGCTAATTTTGAGCACTAGAGGATGGTACAAATTTGCTTCAATGATTTTTGTTGTTTTGTCATATTTTGGGGGCATAAAAGATAGATGTTATCCTGTTTACAGTTTTGGTCATAATTTTTCCATACAGAATCAAATTTTTTTTATTTCAATTTCAAATAGGCATTGGAGAGTATGTTCAATTGATTACTTGATGGTGTTGCTATTATTTTAGTTTGATGAATTTGGAGAGTTATGTAATTTTTTGTTCACTTGTTGGTTCCTGAGATTTGGGAAGCGAGTGTGAGCGCCAAGCTGAGGGACGATGCCTTGAGGGAGTACATACTTTCATGATATATTTGAAATCTATTTTCCTTCCTCCCAATTATAATTAATCATGTCTCTATCTTCTTTATATTTGAGAATTCGAAAGAAGTATTTGGATCCTTTGTCACCATGACTAATCCAATTCAGTCTTGCCCTAGTTTAGGCTCCTTGGATCTTGTAATTATGTATCCTTCTGAGAGAATCCCTATCATGTGCCATAGATTCTTTGGCTTCTATATTTCTTGGGTTGTCTTGCAATTATTTTTCAGCCAGACATAGGTTGCATTGAAGTTTTGATTCAACTCTTCTATTATCTTTGTCTTTCTTCCTTCCAACAACCTGGAAAAGAGATTTCCAATTGGCTATATTTTGAGACCATATTTCAATGGTACTATTGTTCTTAACAGGATCTCTATTCTACCATCTAACCACATTGACCGCTGTGAGAAACTACTCATCTTTAATAAGACTAATATAAACAGAAAAAACCATCTTTCCTACCCTTGTTATCATTAGAATTTCCAATTAGGATGATATCACTTAGGATAGGATGATGGTCAAAAAGGGTATAAGGTATGACTTTGATACTTACCCCATCATCATATTTTTTGAAGCTAAATTTATCTCTATTGACATAAAATCTATCTAATATGCAAAATATTCTTTTGTCTCCTTGTTGAAAATTTGACCAGGTTACCTCTGTTGTTAGCCTTACTGCCAGCTAGAGGGTTAAAAAGATTTTGTTTATTTATCATTTTGTACCAAAAGTATTTCTCCCCTCCCTTCCAATAAAATTTGCACCCTCCAACTTTATCCTGAGGGGATTCAATCATATTAAAGTCACCCCCAATAATCCAAGGAATGTTTCTCAATTGGAACATCCATTTCCATAACTCAGTCCTCTCTATGATCATTTGTTACATAAAAATTACAGATGCCAGTTGTTAGATGCCTAACTGGAGATGGATTGTACAACATATACAAATTCAAAAAGATTGCATAATACCATAGATAAATGAAATACAACAATAAAATGAATAATATAGAATCACATTGCACCATAAATAACATAATGATATATCTTTCATAGCATAACCATTCCAAAATTAACACCCCTTCACTTGTTTCGGACTCCCTACAAATAGATGCGACCCGTTTGGTTAAGTCTCAAACCGTCACCAACTATTTGTAACAAACTATCAGTGTCAGATCCTTCATGTGCCCAGGAATTGCTCGAGAGTGGTTTTGTAGTCGTTGGCATCTCTTAGCTTTCTCTTGGATACACAGAGACCTCCATACGATAGTTTTGGTTTCTTTCTCTCCTTTTGTCTCTGCCTTCGTGCATTGCCTTCTGTCCTTGTTTGGTAGGTTGAGCATTAATTGTCGGAGTTAACAATCTTGGAAGACTACCCAGAAGATTGTACACATGATCGCTCACTATGAGTTTGGTGCGTACTGTACCAGCTGAAACCGCTCTCTCCCAAGCCTCCCATTGTACATACTCGTCAACTGACATGTCTCACATGTGAACCAAGTTATGTGTTAACTAGTCTTTTTTGGTTACTTCGATATTGTCTTCTTCGTCTCTATGGTTACCAGGACTTGTTGGTTGAAGGTACGACTCATTATGCCGCCATCCTTCCAATCCTACTTCCCTCGACTACCAGGTTCAAACTTTAGGCAACAATGCCAAAATTTTAAATGCCTAACTGGAGATGGATTATACAACATATATAGATTCAACAGGATTTGATAATACCAGAGATAAATGAAATACAACAATAACACAAATAGCATAGAATCACATTGCACCATAAATGACAAAATGATATATCTTTCATAGCATAATCATTCCAACATTAACACCCCTTCACTTGTTCCAGACTCCCTACAAATATACATGACCCAGTTGGTTAAGTCTCCAACCATCACCAACTGATGATACAACTAACAGCCCTCTAGAACAATGTTTTATTTAACTAACCCAAAGTCTTATTTAACTATTCCTGGCATAATTTCCGCCAACACAAATTTTCTCATTATTACATCTAAAGATGATCTAGAATACCCTCTAACAAAGAGAGCATCCCCAATTTTAAATATGTTTGCTCCACTTAGGGCCAACTAAAATGGAATCCCCCCTTTTCCTTGCTGGTTAGACATGGATAAGTATTCGGCATCTTTCCAGATGCATTTTAAGGAGATATCTAGATAGAAACCAATGAATTTAATTTCTTGGAGAAGGAGAACATATATTCCTCTGTTCATCATAAGGAACCTTTTAACAATATATTTGTTGTTAGGGGAGTCAAGGCCCCTGACGTTTAATGAAGCACATTTTAAGTCCATAGGAAACATTAAGAATCTATATCCATGGGAGATTTAAAGCTCTTATAGTAGCTTGGGAGCTAAATTATGAATTGTTTATTTCCTCTGTTGTTATTTAAGGAGCCCGATAGTCTCCCTCTCTTCTTCTTGGGCTCATCCTTTGAGGATTCTAACTTTTGAGCAGGGGTTTCCAAATTTTTTCTTGACCTCATGATCCTCACCCTCCTCTTCTTTTTTTGAGCATTGAAAACAAACACCTTAGGTTCACTTTGAGTGGCACAAAAAGGTAAAATAGCCATCTCATTTATCTCTCCTTCCTCTAAGTTCAAATCATAAAACATATCTTTAGGAGCATCATTTGTCCCTTCCTCCTAAAATTTAATGCCACCAAGGTTGGAAGTGGCATGCAGGGGAATTGGGAAAGGCCAAGGTTTAGGGAGGGGAGGTGGGGGAGGAGGAGTAGGGATGACCGCAAGGGAAAAGTTAGAGAGATTCTCATATTTTCCATATGCAACTTGAAGGGCTTCCAATCCATCACTAGAGACCACAACATAAACCTCACAGTTTGACAACTCAACCCTACCCCCATTCCTAGGTTCACTATCAATTACCTTGGGGGCACTTCCAGTCATGCTACCATTCCTCTCCAGAAGCAAGGGTGAAATGTCAGGATTCTCCAAAGATGTCTTATTATTAGGGGAGGATTGGAAGGTGTGGTTTATCTACCTTTAGAAGACATGTTTCTCTTAAATTTAGGATTAGAGATCCTTATGATTTTATCAATAGCTAGTTGTTGAGAATTTTGTGTCTTGTGTTTAGGACGAGGAGCTTGGGGCTCCAAACCAAAATTTAAGAGTTGGCCTCTAGTAGGTTATTAAGCTCAGGGATATTTTGGGTGGTGTGAAAACTATAGGGTTCGTCCTCTTTTAAAAAAGTGACTTTGAGATGGTCAAGCTTATTGTTGATAGCCTCGGAGTTTGGTGGAAGTGAAGTCTCAGTGTGGGTTAGAGAAACTGCTTTAGCGGGTTCAACTCTGGGAGCATTCTTGGAATGACTACTAGGGTTGGTGGTATCATTGCAAGTCTCAGAAGGTTTAGGGATAGCAACAATCTTCTTTCTGATCAAGGGACAAGAGCTCCACATATGACCTTCTTTCCGACACAAGAAGCACGCATTGATTCCTCCAAGGAATGTAATAGGAAATGAGACAGGTTGATCATCCAAATCAAAAATAATATCCTTAAGGAGGTCAAGAACAAGGTTAAGAGATACAAGGACCCTCACATCAATGTGAGGCAAAAGATTATCAATTTTATCAACTCTAATAACATTTCCAATGGGTTTAAGAGCACGAGGCACAAGATTCCAAAGGAATGGAGGTACGTTTCTAATAGTGAGCCATCGAGGGGATGACGGGACAAGGATTTCCTCTTGAATAGCTTTTGGAGACCATGAGATAGCCCTAAAGTTACAAGCACCTATCTTCCAAAATTGTCTCTTGATTATTTCCTTTTGGCTGTTAGGGTTTATTAAAAAAACCAAAAATAATCATTTCTGTAACATACAAAAGTAAGAAAAATGAAACCCTAATCTTTTTCCCCAAACGTTATGAAGCCACTCATTAAAAAATTATGAGAAGACATATTAGTTAGTTCCCAGGCTGCTAAAAATATAACAAAGTTCCTTAGTCTACACTTTTCCACATCAATAGCCATGACCATTTACATGTTAACTTTAATAATGAAGGCATTGGTGGGTAGTTCCTTACCTCCATTGGGGCCCTTGGTTGCAAAGGTGGATGTGGTTGATGGTTTCTTGTAGAAGCGTGCTTCATCCAGTACTAGGAAGGTTTCTTGCAACGCCTCCTTGAATGACCTAGGTTCGACCACCGGTGGTTTCTGCAGAGCATTATCACTTTGATTATTGTAACTATCCCTGGGAGATAAAAACCCCATAAAAAAAGAGGGTAGATGAGGAATTAATTGCTATTGACAGAGGATGACCTTCCACACATGGGGAAGGCCTCCTTGAAGACTCCGCACCAAGTTGCAGAGCACTCAATAGGAAATTAAAAAAAAAAAAAAAATCAGTAGAACTATATTTAAAATTTTGATATATGCATTATACAAGTTTCAAGAGAACCAATGCTTAAACCATTTTGAATTGTTAAATTTCAAACTATTCAATGTATCTTGCTTGTTATTTTCTCAAAGAAAAGACTTATAATTTGTAATATGAAAAAGAGTTGAAATTGCAAAGGACATACTAAGATTTTTAATTATTGGACATGCCACATGAAATAATTTTTAATCAAGATTTTTATAATTATTTGTGCAATAATTTGATAGCTTCATTATCCATTTTATTTTGTAATTGAACCACAACATTAGATGCAATGCTAGGATGTAATCTCAAGGAACCTCATTTTAGTCTATTTTAGAGCTTGGGGGTATTCAATACTTTTATCTAATATGAATATTCATGTTAACAAGAAAAAGTTTTCAAGACCCTATTTTTAAATGTATACACAAGGTCCTTATGACTCTATTAATCCTTAATGTGATGACTAGGAACATAGTTACATAACTAGTTTTTTTCTCTATTCCAAAGATTTACTTGGATCTTCTCCATGTTTATTAACCCCGTGTAAATTAGTCCATCTTAATCTGTTATAAATAGTATTAAATATTTTATTGCCCATTTTCTATCAGTTGGTAATTAATAATATGAATATTAGATGCAATGTAAGGATGTAATCTCAAGGAATTTCCTTTTAGCCCATTTTAGAATATTAAATACTTTTACCTAATATAAATATTTATGTTAACAAGAAAAAGTTTTCAAGACCCTATTTTTAAATGTATACACAAGGTCCTTATGACTTTATTGATCTGTAATGTGATGATTAGGAACATAGTTACATGAATAGTTTCTTCTCTATTCCAAATAATTACTTGGACCTTCTCCATATTTATTAAGCCTATGTAAATTAGTCCATCTCAGTCTCCTATAAATATTATTAGATATTATAATGCCCCTTTTCTATCAAGGTAATTGATAATGAAATATCACCTTTTAAACAACATCAGATCATATGATTGATTGCAATAATGTTATACACCACTTTCCAATTTAAATTTTTATAAATATTTTATCATAACTATTTAAATAATGTAATAAATGATGACAATTTTTTATATACAAAATAACTTTAAAAAATAACGAAGACAACATGCACAACAAATACATCACAATTACTATATAAACTTTTAAAGCATTAACATTATAAATCAACATAAACATATTAATAAACATAAAATTAATTTATTTTAAATAATTTAGAAAATTTGATTCCATATTTCTAACTTAGTAAAGACAATTTAAATTTTGATACTTGTTTTGTTTTACTTATGCAATTTAAATTGATGATCATTTGTTTATAATATTATCTTAAATCAACGTTGACTATTACCAAAACCAAGACTTTTTTTTGTACCTCTAGCTGCATAAACTAATACTAAATCAATAATAATTAAGTAACGAAACTATATCTATATGCTGAATTCTCTCCCCTTTATTATTAAAAATTGTTTATATGTTGGATTCCATTACATTTATTTGTGACCAAAGTTTTTTTTATGTAACATAAAATTTGGGAATATATAATTATAATTTTGGAGCCATTCTTGGGAGCCTCACAAGCATTAGTAAATGCCCACAATTTTGGCTTAGAGCTTTTAACATTATGAGAAAAGTCATTGTTCTCCAACTCAACTTGTATAGTAATTTGTTTTAATGAATGCATCGTTTTTATCAAAATAATTTATATTGCCATTAAATATTATGGTCCTTTTGGGGTTTCTCACTTCTAAGGTCATTTGATAGGGATGGGTAGAGATGCTTGGGAACATAGGTAACACCATGATAACGTCTTTATTGAATAAAGGCAACCAATACCTAAAACAATGCATTGAGCCCCACCCAAACCTATACCCTACCTAGAGAAAAATCCAAACTATAAATTTATAAGATTTGATAAAAATATTTAAATTTAATATTTAATATTTATCTTAAGATTGTTTTTAATGTAATTATGTAGAGATTTTTTATATTAATATTTTCAATCATAATCAAACATTTATTCCTATGAAGATGATGATTATATAAATGTCCTCTTCTTTATGATGGATCATAGAGTGATTTGAAATATTGATGGTAAAAATCTCTATACTACTACACCCAAAAAATAATTGATAGGTAAGAGGTCATAGTCAGTAATCTTTATTAAATAAGTTAAAATTGTACACCTTCGTTCAATGTGGGCACCGGTTGGAAAGAACAGAGTAAAGAAAACTTTCGGTCTAGCCCAGAACTTATAAAAGTTTGAATTATTTTAACAATTTACAATTCCCGCTTCAGACATGCAGGATAGTGATAATAATCATCTGCTTACAATATTACATTCACAACATTGATTCTCATTCATGGCTCTATATTACAGATTTTATGACCTTTAATTGATGTGGATCAGGCTAGGAGATTACATTTACATACTATCTCCTTTATATGTTACATACTATCCCTTATACAAACTTTAGACATTTCACTTGCCTTCGACCTTCTTTTATATTTTACATACGCTTCCTTATACCAGCACTAGAGATTCTCTATCTTATAGGCACCGATTGAGTCCATCTTTAGATAACATGTCAAAACCTATAGACAAACAAGGCAACCTCTACTTCTAGCCAATAAATTAGCAAACTATATATCATTAAGATTTCAAATAATTTCATCTTTTTAAGAAATTAGATCAATCCCATGATAACAAACATTAAGATCCTTCCTCTTTCTTGTTGCTAGTGTCTCCACTACTCTCTTGCCCTTTGTTGAACCTGTGGCAATATCACAAAGAGACTACCAAGCCATATGTCAAATTGAACATTGTCCAAAGCTCATTATTGAATTGTAAGTTACCATAAGAGTCCTAACATAATCACTTTTCAAACTAAACTCATTCCCAACTTCTGAAAGAACAAAAACCAGTATGCTATAACAAATTAACTCCATTAAAAGAGGCAACCATTTTAGCCAATCCTAGGTAAGAGTCATAGTTTGAGAACCAAATTCTAATAAAATGTTAAGATTAAATCTCTTAAGATATGCAAAGAACAATATGCAGGAAATATTGGGAAAGAGAGTAGTGTGGTACTGCTAGTGATAGGTTCTCGATGTTTTTAGTTGTCTATTTGCTTTTTGGGCCCCATGTTCCCTCTCCCTTTTGGGCCAAGTCTAGGGTGATATTTCTAATTCCCAAAATCAATATCTTTTACTAGCTCTTCCTTCAGAATAAAGTTCTCACCGCGGATAATCTTTGCAAAAGAGGTTTTAAAATTCCCAGCAGGTGCTACTTATGCTTGGAGGATGAGGAATCAACTCCCCATGTTCTGATTCATTGTATTTTTGTCAGGGAGGTTTGGTCCATGATTCTCCAAAGGTGGAATCTCTACTGGGGTTTCCCTGGGACTATTCAATATTTCTTCCTTTAGTAGTGTTTCCCTTCATCCAATCCCGTGCTTAAGGAGTTTTGGTTTATCAATACTCCTCACTTGATTTGGGGTCTCTGGAAAGAATGAAATAACATGATTCTTAGAGAGATTTCCTCCCCTCCTCAAGTAGTTTCTCAGAAAGCCATCAGGGCTATTGGTGAAAGTATTAATATTCTAAAAAATGACCTTAAAAACAAACCAAGTATCCCTTGTAAGGATGATGATATCGGGATTTCAAAGGATTGGAACCTTAATATTGATATCTCTAGTTCTTTGGGTAAAGTCAAGAAGAATAGAGATGGCTTGGTCTGGCTGTTTCCTCCGAGCGTCTGGGTTAAGATTAATTTTGATGGGGTGGCTAAGGGGAATCTCGGGTTGGCTGGGTGCAGGGGTATGGTTAGAGACAAGAATGTCACTTGTATAGCTGCAGTGGTGCTTCCCTTGGGAGTTCAGTCAAACCACTTTGCAGAGGCCATGGGCGCCTTCCAAACCTAAAAAATTGCTAGGCGTTTAAACTGTAGAAAAGTATGGATTGAAGGAAATTCCAACAATGTTATTAAGTGTTTGAAAGGGGGACATACATCTTTATGGTCTATTGATCATATTATTCATGATTCCATAGCAATTATTCAATCCTTTGAAAGGTGTCATATTGCCCACTCCTACTGTGAGACCAATAAGGTGGTGGATGGCTTTGCCAATCTAGTTGTCAAACTTCAGGCTATAAATACTTGGGAAGGAGAAAAAAATTTGAATAAAGATATTATTTCTCTCCTTAGATACAATCAAATTAATGGTAAGGATGGGAAAATCTCAAATAATGATGTAAATGACATTATAAATATCAAAATTAGCAAAGAGTGGAGCTTGTCCTATGGGTCAATGTATCATTATTGCTAATTATGTCTCACAAGTTTTGTGGGTGATTTGTGAAGCTATTTTCTTTGTTTCCATTTTGATCAAAACTATTCATAATTTGAACCTTCTTGTGCTCGACTCTGCTAATTTGAAGATGGGTGGGGATCTCAAAAGAGCGGAACCTACTACTTGTGAGGAATGGAAGAATGATGAAACTAATTTCTATAGGCTAAGGAAATGTGGAGTGAATCTATACCTTAAGAAGTTGCATGGCTATGATCTAGGAAGGTCACTAGGATGTTCATTCAGGAGTGGAACATTGAGACCATGATTGAGTTTGACAATAAGGTCATGATTGATGACAATATTATATCTGAAGTTAATGGCCTCTCCACAAAGGGTATGAAATTATTTAAGGACATGAAGGTTTCTGATAAATTTGTGAGAAGGTTCCCCAAGACAGAGGAAGAGAAGGAAATGTTGGTGAAAGGTAATAACACTTACTATGAACCAGAGAAAATTAAGCCACTATGGCGTGAAATTCTAAAGCCTATAATGAAGCATTTTACCTTAGATGGTAGATACATGAGGGTTCATGGATATCATTTTGTGATGTTGAAACATTTTAGGCATAAGACTCTGATTTCATTTCTGTTTTATTTACTTTATGCCCTTAGTTCCAGAATAAAATACCACCGGAAGAACTCTAAGAATTCAGTTATTCACCAAGGGCTTATCTTGTTAATTTTTGAGCGATTTTGGGCTAGGGTTCATGGATCCCCCACTAAGTTTATTATTGTTTCTAATGATGAGGGGAAGGATAATTTTGATGGGTTTGAGGGGGGATGAGAAACATAGGAGGACGATATCGATGGCCCTCCGGCCCCTCTAGTTAAAAAACCAAAAATTTCCCCTCAGAAGAAGGCAGTTTTCGCTTCTAAAGCCATGTTTTCTCTGGAGGAAGAGGGGATGGAAACTGAGGAGGATGAAGATGAGTATATTTCCCCTAAGCCCTTGGTTAAAAAGGAAAAGGTTGCTTCTAAGAAGGTGGGCATTTCCAAATCTAGGAATTATGTGGAGGGAAGAGTGGATGGAAATTGAGGAGGATGAAGATGAGCTTGCAACCCCTATGCCCTCAGGTAACAAGAAAATGAAAGTCTCTAAGAAGGTTTCGGTGGAAGCCAGCAAAGGGAATCTTGCTAAAGCTGGTATAACTATTCCTTTTGTGAAAAGTAGAATTTGCAAAAATGCCAAAACTGTGAAAGGATCCCCTAGTTTTGAAGCTGATAGAATGGGTAAAGATGAGATGGGTAAGGGTAAAGTCCTAGTTTTAGTGGATTATGAGAGCTCCATAGATCATGATGTACCCATGTTATTTTCTTGCCTTGAGGAGTCTATGTCTTTACCCCACGAAAAGGGAAATTTTAGGGCCTCTTCTATGGAATATTTGTTTGAGAAATTTGAAGATAAAAGAGAGGTCAATCTTGGGGTGTTAGAAACTGCTAAAGCTAACTCCTTGAATTCCTTCAGGCTGATGAGGTGGGATTTTCATGAGATAAAAATCCTCAATTTGAAGTACCGAGCCCTATTTGCTAAATTTGAGGAGATGCACCAAAAATATGAGATGAAATATGCTTAGTCAGTTCCCATTCCTGACATTTGTTCCTATGCGCTCTGGTCTTCTGATGAGAAGAAGATGATTATGGATTATGTGGAAGCGGATGTGAAGGCTAGGGAAATGGTTGAAGAGAAGCTAGAGAATTTGAATCATATGGTTGACAAGGCTGATGCCACCACCATCAAGATTTTGGAGCATAGTCAAAAAATTATGAAGTCTTCTACATTGAACATGAGAGCCCTGGTAGGTAAATTGGAGTCCTCTCACCAGGATAAGGCTATTGTTAACCTTGACCAAGAAAAATAGGTGATTGCTAGAGATACTAAAGGCATAGGAAAAAGAACCAGAACAAGTATAAAGAAGAAGGCCACTCCTCTGCCTTAGGATATTTTGGAGCTTAAGAATGTCACTCAGAGAATGAGATAAATGGAAGAAGAGGTCACTGTGACCTTGAAGAATCTTGGTTATTTTTTTTTCTCTTTTTGTTGTTAGTTGTGTTTTGCTGGGGATGGGTTGGGTTTGGTTTTGCTTGTCCTTTTTTTGGCTAGATATTTCTTGTTGGGGGTCCTTAATGTCAAATCTTATGTAACTACTTTGTAAAGGATTTTGGGTCCCTTCAAAACCTATTTTTGCAGTGATCAAAAACATCATGCAAGAGAGGAAGACTAAATCTTCAAGATAATTATTGCCAAATTTTAGACATTGGGAGCTATATGTAAACCTGACGAAGTAAGAGAACATAGAAAAATAGACTAATGCAAACCAAGAAACCTCTTTAAAGACTGAGATATTTATGAAATCACATAGAGACATAGTAATGAAGGTGAAAGGATTCCCCTATATCTTATATTAGTATACCTTTTAACTAAGAATGACAAATCATAAAATAATAATACAATACTCATGTAAGTAAGCATCATAAATCAAAGAGCAACAAATATCTATAGCCCCATATGTACATATCTGTAAGTGTGTGTGTGTGTGTGTGTGTGTGTGTGTGTGTGTGTGTGTATAACTTGTCATAATCCTTAGATTACACTGTTAAAGCCCACCATTGATACAGATTGTATCAATGGTAGGCTTATTTTGGCCAGTAGACTTAATTATAAACCCACATTATCCTTCTCATAAATATGAATATCTCAACAAACCTTATCCTTGTGGAAGAGGCATTTAATTCCCTCAACATATTACCTTTTACACCTCTCCTTTCTTTAATACCTTCAAGGCTCTTTAATTTGGAAGGTTTTATTACACTATATTGCCAGATAATGGCATGTGTTGCCTAACGTATATAATCTAAGAAATAGTGTGTGTTGCCAGATTATATACTCTAGGCTTATATACCCTTACCTATATATTTAATTAAAGGTTGTCTTCTTGAGGGGTTGAATCATATGTAGGGCCCTTATGAGTATTACATTAAGTTTCCAATTCATCATTGAACCTTTTCTTAAAGCATTAATCACAACTGTCACCTTCAATATCTAATTTCTCTATCCCCATATTTCTACACATCAGAAGCCCCTCTACTAGGGCCCTCAAATCAGCCATATTATTTGTTTCAATGCCTATTGGTTTTGCACACTTAGCTACTTCTACCATGTCTAAATTGTGGAGGCAACATCGTATCCCTTCTTGACTTGGGTTGCCCTGGGAGGCACCATCAAAGTTGAGATTAAACCACCCTTTATTGGGGGTTTCCACTTACATTAAGCTCTTTTTCAGTTTGTTCTCCTTTCCTCACAACCCCACGTAAGACAAAATCTTCAGTCCTTTCCAGATTTCTCTCATCTTCTCATCCCAATATGACATCTTGTACTGAGAGGCGGGGGGGTGTTAAATCAGAAAACAATGATTGTTTAAACCTTAAAAACTTAAGCTCTTATTCAACTCAGTAAGACAAACTTCAACATTAACTGAATCAACAATAACTTCACTATATCAATCAACAACTTAAGTAATAGGAAAATAACATGCATAATAAACATTCAACACATATGACATTAGTATTTAATGAGGAAACTCAATTTGGGAAAAACCTCTATGGGAATTGTCACCCAAAAAATAAAAATACTCTTCTGAAGTTCGCACAGTTAAGAGCCAATCCTGTTGAAGATTACAATGCACATTTTTAAATGTGACCTTGTTAGGGGATTTTCCTCAAATACATTAGGATCTTCACATTGTTAGGAGTGGCCTAGTTAAAGGGCTTTAAACATTCTTCTAGAATGTCACCTTTCACGAGGATTTACAATAATACTGTTAAGTCCATTCGGTTGAGATATTTTCCTGCTACAAATATTTATAAGAAACAATATAGAATTTAATCTATGATACTGCAACTACCTCTTTCTTGATCAGATCCCTTATGTGCTATTTGACTACTGGCCTCAACACTTCATCAGTCTCTGCTCTAGACTCATATTTCCACCTCTTTCTTCTTCACTACTTTACTCGGTAGCACATCCACACTTCAACTTTCCATCCTCTCTATCATTCAAGTTCATCCTTTATATAGACTCAATTTTGCCTCTTAATCTCCTTGATTATATTTTCCTTCGTTTACTCTCAATCGTCAAATCAAATTTGTGAACTGATTCTTGATAAAATTGACACTCAATAAAACATGTTATCATCACCTCAGAACTTGAACTATTCTTGGAAGTGGTGCCATCACTTTTGCCGCTTAATCTTAACCATAGATCATCACCTTGAATTTTATTGATCATAGATCTCTGTAACTAACTCTTCTTTATCCTTGGAATCTTCCAGATCACTGTGGCTCTTCATTAAATGTCATTATGATCTGTGTTCCATTCTCGATAACTAACTTCATGTACTTGGTGTCTTGGCTTGCTCTTGGTGTCTCAGTGTCTTTACCACAAAACACTTCTCTTTATCAAAAAAATTCTTCATGCTCAGTAACTGACCTATTTCCATTACCGACTTGACCATTCTCCTTTACCAACTTGATAACATCAAATGTAAAGTATAAAAAAACTATACAAATATTACCTTATCATTGTTTGATCTATATTAGCTTCCCAATTAAGTTCTTTAGCTTCACAACTTTTCACTTCCTCTTTTCCTCAACTCACTCAACTTATATGATACTCTGAATGATATGGAAACTCAATATAAGCCAGAAACCAATTGCTTGACATCAATGATGAAATAACAACTGATCTAATCCTTCTACAAACTTGTATACCTTGTATCTTAGTCTTCATCATCATCACCATTAGTTGATTAAAAATATCCCTCTTTGGCATTGATGGAAATACTCTCAATTGATGATGGCATACTCTGATATCTATGTTTAGTCTTTTATCCCTCTTAGATGCTTATTCTTGTTCTCCCTCTTTGTGTTCATCAACATTATTCATTACTCATTCTCTCTTTCTCATTCTCTCTTTTCTCTGTAATCATCAATCATTTATGCTCCATCTTTGACAAAAATGCCAAAGATACATACTCCCAAAAAATTTGTTCAGGAAGTTGATCATACCTAGCATGTACTGATATCTCATTGTATACATAGTTATTTTTCATAGCTTCAGGCATCACCTAAAGTGTGAACACTAGCATCAAACACAAAATAGATATTCTAATGAATCCTAGAATTTATGCTGAATGCATCTTGCTCTAGTGAATGTTGGAGAGGGGTAGGACCCCTAATTTACCTCTGAGGTACTCAAAAGAATCCTTTGGTATTGGTTTGGTGGATATATCTTCTATCTGCTCCTTTGAATTCACATACTCCAATATCACATGCTTGTCTTGAACTTGTTCTCTCAACTAATGATACTTGATACAAATGTGCTTGGTCTTAGCATGCATCATCAGGTTCTTTGATATGTTGATAGCACTAGTATTATCATAGTAAATAGTAAATGGATCGGTAATTTCCTCTTGCATACCTTCAAGTAGTTGTTTGATCCATACAATGTTTGCACAATTCGTAACTGCAAAAACATATTCTGCCTCAGCAGTAGATTGTGATATACAACTCTATTTCTTACTCATCCATGTCACTAATCTTTCTCCTAAAAAGAAATCTCCTCCACTTGTACTTTTCCTATCATCAATTTTTCCAGCCCAATCAACATCAGTGTAAACCTTCAATTCAAATCTCCTCCTTTCTTGTATAGTGGATGTTGGAAAGTGAATCATTTTGGAGTGTTATGGGAAAATTAAGGGTTGTCATTTAGGGAAACACATCTAGTATGGATGATCGCTTGGAATTGTTTATAGTTTTAGAGATACAGATTGCAAAATGCCTAAGTATAGTAAACATAATTACGAAGTATAGTAGTACAGTTTTGGACATCGAAGTTAGTATATGGTGAATGAAGACTTGCAAGCTTAGGCAAGGAAATTTTGGGATATGTATGACCTTCTATTAAGATCGCTTGATTTTTGGTGTTGATTGTAGTGAGATACAAATAGTTGAAGACATGCAAAGACAGAGTAACAGTGATGTAGGGAAGATGAACAATCACGATGGTTGAGGGAGTATGCAATCGAATCCAAATGTGGTAATTTGGATTAGGATTGTTGATAACCTATGCTTTGGTAGTATAAGTTTGCCAAATTTTTATTTATAGATGTTGATGCGAGATACAACTGGAACTATCTAAGCATAGTTGATGCTTGTATTATTCACTACTAAGAATTGATTGTTACATAACTATATTTCTGATTGTATGAGTAGTGTGCTCAGCATACCTTTAACAGGGTTTTGTTTTCCTTTAAAAAGGAAAGGCGGTAATGTAATATTCATCTCCTAACAGGGCGAAGTCTCCTAACAGGGACACAATACTCTTAGTACATATGTGTGGGTAGCATCCCCACTAGGGTTTTCCCTTGGCCAGGGTTTCCTTGACAACAATTTATGGTGTTATGAGTTATGTGTTGTGTGCTTATGTTCATTTCATTTAAGTAATTATATGGTTAAGTTGGAAATTATTAAGTTCATTTTTAAAGTGATGTAATACCGATTCAGCCCCCCTCTTAGTATTACTTAATCCTAACAATTGGTATCAGAGCTTTTGGCCCTTGGAGAGAAAGTTTAATAGCTTAAGGGTGATCAAGATGGATTCTGAAAGTTTGGAGGAAAAATTTGAAGCAGCACTTGAAGATCTTGACAGAGCTAAAGCAGAGAATGGTGACTTGAAATTCAAATTGAGAAGAGCAGAGGGATTCATTAAGAAACTAAAAGAAGAGCTTGAACTTTCTAGAAGTCAGAGATAAGATCTTATGGTTAATATTAAAGAGGATTTAGACAATGATAGATTAGATTAGATAAAACAACTTGAGCAAGAGAAAGATACTTTGAAGCTTAATCATGAAACTACTTCACTACATATGACTAAAGATATTCAATAGGAAAAGGATGCTAAAAAAAAAATTGAAGAAACCTTAAAGGATGCTAATATTCAGATGGGACAAATGGAGACTGAACTTAATCACTACAAGAACAACTATCTAGAATTAGAGAAATATAATTAGATCATAAAAGGAAAACTTGTTGAGGAAAAGAAAAATATTGAGAGACTTCACATGAGAAATGACTTGATCGATGAAAAAAGAGATAGATAGAAACCTAAAGGTGACATGACTAGAGTTGGCTTCAATGAAGTTGAATTTTCAAAGAATAAGGAAGAAAAATTTGATGCGAAGACTGATGGAGAAAGACCCACTCTTGAATAACCTAAAGAACATATTAGACCTTTCAGAGGTAGATGTTTTGGATGTAACAAGGTTGGACACATGAAGAGAGACTAAAAAGGTAACGCCCCTTTCAAATCCTTAAATGGCTATTGTAACAATTGTCATGCATATCGACATAAGGAAGCAGAATGTTGGAAACCCTATCAATCAAGATTTAGACAAGATTACATTAGTGAAGAGACAACAACTAAGATTAGATGTTACAAATGCAATAACCTTGGGTACATCGCAAGGTATTGTAAGTTGCAGGTTAATCAGAACAGATCACCTGCTATATGCTACAAGTGTAACAATACAAGACATATAGAAAAAATTTATAGGTACAATGGAACTGACAATAGAAGAGAACCACCTCCTATGGTTATAAAGAAGAATATTGGTGATACTGGTAAGAGTCTTGCAGAGTACATGAGTGAATTTAATAGTTGTTTCAGGAAAGCAAGAGATATCAATAGTAATAAGGTATGGAAGATAAAGGAGTCTAGTGAGGAAAAGGTTCAAGAAGAATCAGTGGATGCTACAAAGTCTTTGCATGATGCTAATATTTCTATATCAACCTAGATGGCCAAGCATGGCCTTGGGGGGAGCATTGGAAGAAAACATCAGAAATCTATCCAGCCCCTAAATATAAGGAGTAAGCTCTTGAAATCTTATTAAGAGTATGTAGAAATGTTTTGGAACACATATCTGTGATCACATGGCTTTATAAGTCTATATTCTATGATCGCTAGATTGTTATTCGACTGGATTATGTGTAGAAATGAGTTTATTGGGAACTATGTCATTTCTTCACTCATTGAGGTATAAGGTTAATAGAAAGAACATGTTTGAACATCATTTGAAGAGAAGAGCATGAGGAGGAAAAAATCTAGAGAAAAGGAAGAATCAAAACAAGTGTGCTGAATGATCGAAGAAGGAACTTGCATTTCAGCAGATAAGAAGTATTTAGATCAATTTCAAAGCTTTGATTATGGATACTCTGATGATTTTTGATGATGTAGAAAGACCTAGATATAAGTAAAGATATTAGGGCTTACATCCACTGTAAGTATGAATCTTTGGGAGACGATGAGATTGGTTGTGCGATGGAAGAAATGATAAGACAAGATGTAAAGATGAAAGATGAGTTTGCACATCTTAATAACCTAAGTATCATGAAGGTAACCAAACTTTACGAGTTCGACGAAGAATAATGGATCAAGATCCTTCTGATCAAATTTCACGACTAGTTAATTTGGCTTGGAGATCCACCTGTGAAGATCTATAGTGACCTAATTCATGCTATAATAGGTTTGGACAACATTGGTGTAATACCTGTTGCAGAGAAGAACACTAAGAAAATGCTGGAAATGCTAACGCATTCACAATGGGACAGAAGAGTGATGATAGTAAATTATATAGTCCAGTAAGATGTTAGATTGATTACAATGATTTTAGGCTATAAACATCATTATAGTAGCTGACTTAATTTAGTATCAATAGGAGTAATCTTAATAGCTTACAAAATGGTTAAGGAAAATATCAAGTATAACCTTTCCAAAGTACTTACACAATAATACTTGGAGAGTTTGAGGAAAATCAAGAAAGATAATTTGAAGGGATTCATATTTGGATCTTTGTTGATACATATGTACATCCACATTGTTCACAAATTTCCTGGTATGCACCCTAGAGCTTGGAAGGATAGTGTACCTACTAGTATTCAAATTTCTCAAAGTTATAGAAGATAGAACAATACATGGTAGATGGTGAATTGTTTGCTATGATCAAAATCTTACATAGAGAGATGAAGGTAAGGGAGAGGAAACCCAAGGCAGTGGTAGAGAAATACAAGGACTCAATTTTTTTCATGGTTGAAACTGATTGTGTGTGCTTTGAGGAATTTCAACCTAGAAATAAATGGTGTTATCCTTTGGGATATGAGGTTAGTTATGAAGTTTTGATTATGCAAGTAGAACACATACTATCTTTAGAAGTTTATTCATCCAACGAAAGATGGGGTACTTATGAAGAAAAGTCTGTGAAGATTAGGGAGGAACAGACTAGAGCTTCGAGAAAAAGGAGAGTAGAGAATTTAGTAGATGACTTAGTAGCCAAGGGGAATATATAAAAAGAAGAAATGAAAGAAGTTAGAAGGAAGATGATAGAGAGAGAGAGCTTCTGGGTTGGAAAGCACTACTGCTGTAGCCCTTCCACCTCTAGAAGATGCAAAGATAATCAGCCCACTTTCTACTGTGATTGATGTATCTACACCTTCACCACCATAGAATAGATCGCAGGAAGAGAAAACAAAGCAATTTCCTAGAAGAGATACAAGGTCCACTAAACTGGACTCACCTCATAAGAAACATAGGACAAAAGGAGAAGAGAAGAAAGTATAAGAAAAGGACACTAATGTAAGACAACTCTGGAAGCCAGACATGAAAATTCTAGAGAAAAGGACAATTGAGAAAGGGAATCTTGTTTCATTAGCTAAATACTATGAAAGGTATGAGGCATTTGACAAACTTTTGATTGAAGACATAGTAATTAATCATTTGCTTGTTTTTAAGAATAATTTTTTTAGAAATTGGAGGTAGTATACCTGAGGATTTATATGAGAAATTGGAGTTGAGGAAGCAATTAGGACAGAAAGAAGATGAATTAATTAGAGAAAAAATAATTGAAGACATGTTACTTGTTGTGTCTGTTAAGGAGGCGGAGAGAATATTGAATGAACTAAAACCCTTCCCGAGAACCAATATAAGATTAGTAAAGATAATGGGAAGAATATATGATGAATTAATTGAGGAGACACAGAGAGTTGTGGAAAAGTTCTTGATGGGAACTAAAACTAAGAAGACCTCGCCACCTAAGGATACTAATCCAAAATCTATTGAGAAAGGTGAATCAACAAGGAAGGTTGAAGTAATTCTTGATAAATCAATAAGCGAAGATACTAGTCAATATGTGAGAATTGTGAAACAACCAAATTTCTATGTTTCTGGTGTGCCTGTATCATTGGACACTTCATAGGATGTGAATAACCCTTTTGAGAAGGATACAAACATTAAAGGAAACAGTGACAAGGATCTGACAGAGAAAGAAAATTAGAAAGAAAAAAGAGATGAAATAGTGAAAGATACAGTGAATAAAGTTGAATTGAAATAGGAAAATTTTACATCTAATTCTTCACCTTTATTGTTGGCAAGTGGAGACAAGACTTTGAGCACTAACATTGAGAACATGGATGTAGATGAGCTGATGAAGTTATCCTACATCACATTTACTAAGGCTAAAGAGAGATCTGAGTAGAAAGGAGAAAATAAGACTAAGGTAATGAAAAGAGTAGTTGATACTTTTAACAAACTCCTTCCATCACGTATTACTTTTCAAGGAAAAGATGATGCATATAACCTGAACAAGGCATTAGATGACTTTGACAGTCACTATGAGTCATTAGAGAAGATCGCTGAAGAGAAGGCTAAGAAGAAATATCTCGCAAAGAAATTGGAAGAAGTGTGCAAGTCTCTTTCATGGGACTTAGGCATACTGAATAAGACTACATCTGAGGCTAAAAGTTGTGTCTCTTATGGAATAAAGTTATACAGTTACTGTGTAAACCCTATCAAACATATCGAGAATATTGAGGATATAGTAGTGAAGAATAGAACAACTTTGGAAAAGATGATGGACAGTTTTGAGACCTTCCTCACAATCTATATTGGAGCTAGACATAGAGGTGTCCAAGATTTTTAGACAAACTGAGTGTATTGGATACAAAAAGAGGGAGAGTTATGGCAAGGTTTGGTATGCTGAAGAGTCTAATCACTCCTAAGATAAGAGTCTAATCACTCCTAAGATATCAAATCTTGAGGTCCATATCTATGACATGGAGAAGACAACACAAGCCCTTGCAACACATACACCTACTAAGCTAAAGGAAAAAGAGAATTCTTTGTTTTCATTCAATGGGCTAATTCATGTGAGTCAGATACTCGTGAAGACTTGGACAGAGGAAGTAAAGATCTTGGAAAACTCTTTCCGAGATGTACTAAATATGATCTAAATGTTTTGGCAAGCAATGGTACAATTTTGATGTATTCTAAATTTTTGTATACCTTTTCCATTGATTTAAAAGGGGGAGAAGAGAAGAGATACAACATGTATAGAAATTTTAAAGAATAAAGAAGATATGTAAAATATATACACAAACATCTTTTTGGTATTTACACCTAGTTATTTTTCACTAAGTGTTGCCATCAATGCCAAAGGGAGAGATTGTTGGCAAGTGATTCATTTTGGAGTATTATAGGACACTTGAGGGTTTTAATTTATGGAAAAACATCTAGTATGGATGATTGCTTCGATTTGTTTACAGTTTTAGAGATACAAATTACAAAATGACTAAGTGTAGTAAACAAAATAACAGAGTATAGCAATACAGTTTTGGACAGAAAAGTTAGTATATGGCGAATGAAGAATTGTGAGCTTAGGAAAGGAAATTTTGGGATATGTATGACCTTCTATTAAGGTATCTTGAGTTTTGGTGTTGATCACAGTGAGATACAAATAGTTGAAGACATGCGAAGATAGAGTAACAATGATGTAGGGTAGATGAACAGTCGTGATGATTGAGGCAGTATGACATGGAGTC
>MU227172.1:1367750-1384183 GCA_018584345.1 Thuja plicata
TATATATATATATATATATATATAAAGAGCATTTTGTAAAGTGAAGAATGATGAGAAGATATGGTATGAATGATAGTTGGATGGAATGGATGCATTGTGATGTTAGACAGATGTTAATGTGAGCTACAACTGGAACTATCTAAGAATAGTTGATGCTTGTATTGTTCACTACTGAGAATTGATTGTAACAGAACTACATTTCTGATTATATGAGTAGTGTGCTCAGTATACCTTTAACAGGGTTCCTCAAGGAAATGTGCTAATGTAATATTCAGCTCCTAACAGGGCTATGTCTCCTAATAGGGACACAATACTCTTAGTACATATTGGTGGGTACCATCCCCACCAAGGTTTTCCCTTGGCCAGGGTTTCCTCGACAAAAATTCATGGTGTTATGAGTTATGTATTGTTTTCTTATGTTCTTTTCATTTCAGTAATTATATGGTTAAGTTGGAAATTATTAAGTTCATGATTAAATTGTTGTAATATTGATTCAACCCCCTCTTAGTATTACTTAATCCTAACAGTAGACCAAAGTCTTCAGTACCTTTCAGATATCTAAATATTCTTTTGATTGCAGACATTTGTCTCTTTATTCCATGTTCCTTGCAGAAGAGTGTAAAATCATTAGATGTAAACTCACCTCCTCTATCAGATCTCAGACACTTCAATTGTCTTCTAATCTCCTTTTAAACCCTAGCCTTATACCACTTAAACATTTGAAAAGCATTAGATTTTTCTTTCAAAAACATGACAAACATAATTCTTGAATAATCATCAACAAATACAATCAAATATCTATCACCATAATAGCTTTTTATTCTCATAGGTCCACATAGGTCAGTGTGCACTAATTCCAAAATTCCCTAAGTAATGTAAGACTTGCTTGTAAAACTCAACTTTGTTAACTTACCAACTTGACATCCTTTGCACATGACATTTTCAGGTTTGTCTAATCTTGGTAGACCTCTTAATTTATTATTTTTTCTCACCTTAATTAAGTTGTCAAAATTCACATGACATAATCTCTTGTGTCATAACCATACATCCTCAATTTTAGCAAATGAACAACTCTTTTATCAAGGTAGAATAATTTACCTTTAGAGTGTTCTCTAGTGGCAATCAAACCTCCATTTTGATCAAATACTTTCACCTTTCCATTCTAAAATTCTAGTCGGTGTCCTGTATTATTAAGATGTACCATACTCAACAGATTGTACTTTAGTCCTTCAACCCAATAAACATCATCAAATTTTGTATTATCTAGTATAATTATAGAACCTTTACCTTTCACATGATATGGAGCATCATTACCAAATCTAACATATTAATGAACTTATGTGCATCACCAGTCATATGATGTGAACAACCACTATATATAATCTAGGTATCATTCTTGCTTACATGTGAGATTAGGGATTTTTCTTCTTCATACCTTTCTCTATCAAATTCATCCTTGATAGAAACATATACAACCTCTTCACCTTCATCATCATCTATATCATCATCGGTTAGTCCTTCTTCATCAATGTAGTATGACTTATTACCTTTGTTCTTGAAATATTGGTATCTCCTACATTTGTTCTCTCTTTTGTTATTATCTTAGTTGTCTTCCTTCTCATCATTTTTGTTGTCAGGACATCTAGATGCAATGTGACCAATCTTGTTACAATTAATTTTTTTTAAAGGTAGCTCACCTTGGTACTTTCCTTTTCTTCTCTGTTGTATTCTAGCTAGTAGAGCTTCAAACTCATATTTTTGTCTTTCATCTTCGACATACAGATTCTCTAGCTCACTTTTGCATTTGTGAAACCTTTCACTCGCACTACTTACATAAGCATCACCTAATCTAGACTCTCTATAATTTAAAATATTCAGAGATGACTTGAATCTAGACTCAATCTTAGTAGTGACAGGTAAACTATTGTCAAATTCATTTAGCTCAAAAGCAATCAACTTATCAATTGTAGCATCTAGGGAAACATACATATGATGAATGGATCTCAGTTCTTGTATTGTTGACACTCGGATGACATATATAGGAAAAAATATCCTCAATAGTTTTCTTGTTACATTTTCTTCTTCAATAAGTCCTTCGACACCTTTGATAGCATTCACAATCTCCTTCAATATTGTACTGGATTATGCAACAATTTCACCTTCTTTCATTCTCATAGAATCAAATTTGACTCTCAAACTTTCAGCTTTTTCCTTCTAAACATGCTGATCTCCACCATATACTGATGTAATCTTATCCCACATATTTTTTTTTTGTATCACATCCTTTAAGGTCATTGAACTCCATGCATAATCTCTAATTCTAGATAAGTGCAGCCTCATCGTGTTTTTCCATGTAGAGAAGTTATCCCTATTCAACTTTGGTGCCTCCCTCTTATACATCTTCGAATCTTTTACTCAAGTCTTTTAAAATTATCTCTTTAGAGAACTTATCTTTGATATTAATTTTTGGTTTACTGAGAGAGGGGGTGAATCAAAAAATAGTGATTCTTTAAACCTTAAAAAGTTTAACTCTGATTCAACTCGGTAAGACAAACTTCAACATTAATCAAATCAACAACAACTTAACTATATCAATCAACAACTCAAGTAATGGGAAAATAAAATTCACAATAAACCTTCAACACATATGACACCATTATTTAATGAGGAAACCCAATTTGGGAAAAATCACTGTGGGAATTGTCACCGACAAATAAAAATACTCTTCTGAAGTATGCTCGGTTAAGAGCCAATCCTTTTAAAGATTACAATGAACATTGTCAAATGTGACCCTGTTAGGGGATTTTCCTTAGATCTATTAGGATGTTCACCCTATTAAAGTGGCCTGGTTAAAGGGATTTAAACATTCTTCTAGAATGCGACCTTTCACAAATATTTACAATAAGACTTTAAGTCCACTCGGTTAAGAGATTTTCCTGCTACAAATGTTAATAAGAAACAACATAGAATTTGATCTGTAATATTGCAACTACCTCTTGCTTGATTAGCTCCCTTATGCACTCTTTGACTATTGGCCTCAACACTTCATCGGTCTTTTCTCTATACTCGAATTTCTACCTCTTTCTTATTCACCGCTTTACTCAGTAGCACATCCACACTTCAAATTTCCAACCTCTCTATCATTCAAATTCATCCTTTATATAGACTTAATTTTTCCTCTTAATCTCCTTGATTAGATTTTCCTTCATGTACTCTCAACTGTCAGATCAAATTTATGAACTAATTCAATGAGCTTGACACTCGATAAAATGTGTTATCATCACCTCAAAACTTGAATTATTATTGGAAGTGGTACCTTCATTTTTTCCACTTAATCTTTACCAAAGATCATCACCATGAATTTTCCTGATCGTAGATATCTGTAACTAATTCTTCTTTATCCTTGGAATCTTCCTGATCATAGTGTCTCTTCATTAAATGTCATTTTGATCCTTTTTCTATGCTCGATAACTAACTTCGTGTACTCAGTGTCTTGGCTTGCTCTCAGTGGCTTTACCGACAAACACTTCCCTTTACTGACAAACTTCTTCCTGCTTGGTAACTGAACTGTTTCCTTTACCGAATTGAACATTCTCCCTTATCGAATTGATAACATCAAATGTAAAGTAGAAAATAACTATACCAATATCACCTTATCATTGTCTGATCTATATTAGCTGCCCAATAAAGTTGTTTATCTTCACAACTTTTCACTTCCTCTTTTCCTTAAATCACTCAACTTATATCATACTCTGAATGATATGGAAACTCAATACAAGCCAGAAATCAATTGCTTGACATCAATGAATAAATAACAACTGATCTAATCCTTCAACAATCTTGTTTTTATACACAAAATTTGCACCCTATTAGACTCATAAGCCTAATGATCTGGTATAACATAGGAATCACTTCCAGGTTGTGGTACCTATGCTAACTGAAGTGAAACCTCCAGATTCTAGGCCGGTTCCTCTTGGATAATCACCTATTTTTTCTCTTTAAACATGAAAAGTAAACTTGGGAGAAAAAGGGATAGAAGGATAACTCAAGGGAAATAAAGCAAAATTTAACCTACAAGGTGATGCACTGAAAGTGACATGAATCATGACATAATGACAAGAACTAGCATGAAATTCCTAAATCTAAACAAGGACAACTTCCTGAATAGGCTTGCATAAGTATTTCATAGAGAGTTCTGAGATGAAAAGAGGCTATTCAAGGAAAGAAAATATTTCACAAACAATAGCATATTCAATGCAATAGACACAGACTATGACCTGCAAATAGACATTCACTCCAGCAAATAGGCATAGAAATGAGACAAAATGATAGGGGATGAACAAATCCACAAGATCATCTAAATCAATCACCCACAAGAGTGCACAAAGATGAAGAAAGAAAGAGGGCTCATGAACTCCAAGGTTTCTATAATATTAGCCAGTATATTATGTTTCAAATAAGAGAAATACAGACAAGAAAAACCAGGGACAGAGAAAATGTCACAAAAAGCCTGTGAATAATCTAAATCTCAATGAGAAATTACAAACAAATGAAAACCTGGGGGAAGAGTTGATGCCACATAAAGTTTTGCATAAGCTCAAAAAAATACTTACAAAAGCATCTAAAAATACTTATATACAACCTCCCCTAGCACATAGGCTTGAGAGTCAATCCATTCCATCAATTAGGGAAGAATTAGGGTGAAAATAGATATTCATTAAATAATTCAAAAACCCTAAAATAGTCAAGTTTGTCCATTAATGAATTTGGGAAATATATCAGAAGATCAGATTAGCCTTGAAAATATCCCATATTGTCTTAAATTTGAGCAGATAGATCAGATCGATCCATCTACCCTCTCTGCGCATTGAGAAAGTCGCCACCACCATGAAAACCCTGAGAATGAAATTTGAATATTTGAATTAAATACAAATGGTCATAGGTGGCACATAAATACCCAATAAATGACCTAGGTTTGAAACTTTATTGACTTTAAAATAGAGTTGTCAATCTCCTTTAAGTTACCCGTGAACACAAAATTTGATCTCCCACGTGGCATGCAGGTGTGATGCCTCAAACATTAACTATCTTAATCTTCACCTTTAAGGCATAGTGGCCACCATCCAACCTTGACAAACTTACGACATCTTTATCTTACCTTTAGTGCTGACCTTAGATCTGACCTATACACATGTCAATAAGGCGCATTGCCTCAATGGTTAAACAACTTCATCTTTCTCTTCAAGGGAAAGCTCATGCTGTTAGATATTCTTTAAGTTACCCTATCTTTAATGCTTTGCACCTAGGACCCATGATGTCATCAGTGCCAGATGTTACCATGATGTAATGCATCAATGGTTAGATCTTGATCACTTTTACCCTAAGGCAATACGCTAGCCATCTGATGAAATAAGACTTGATTGGTCTTTACTTTACCCTTTGACCTCAGCCTAGCCCACCATGAACATGTGTCATGATGGAAAAATGCCTCAAAGAATATTTGTCATGCATATTCGCTTCAAGGCTTCACACCTATCGTCAAATCTAAAGAAACTAGACCACAAATTAACTTACACAAACCGCAGGTCCCACCTAGTCAGAAAGGGCACATGGCATGTAGGTGTAATGCCTTAATGAATAGATCTCAATTACTTTGGCATTAAGGAAATACACCCACTATTGGATTGAATCTGACCAAACCACCTTTTAATCTCCCTCTGATCTCAGCCTAGCCCCACCATAGACACATGGTGCGATGGCGAAATGCCTTAAAGATTAACTATCTACATCTTGACCATCAAGGGATAACACTGACCGCATAATAAAAAAGAAATTGATCAGATATTACCCTTACTACAGATGGGCCTAGCTTCTGACAACTTGGTTCACATCATCACGGTGCAATGACTTGATCATTAGATTTTGATCATCTTTTCTTTGAGGCAATGTGTAGACCATTCGATGAAGATTAAACTAACAAGGAATTAAATCAAACCTTGCTTCAGTAAATATAGGCCCCACTTGATTACAAAGGACACATGTCATGCAAGCACAATACCTCAAAGATTAACTACCTTTCATCTCTGCATTAAGGCAATGATCAGATTGTTTGACCAAAAAAGGAAATGAGCGTAGTAGCTTAACCCTTTACTTGTCAGAAAGGTGACCCCACTATCCACATGGTACAAAGGCACAATGCCTTGAAGAATATTTGGCTTGATATGGTCATTGAGGCATTGTGATGACCGTCCGATTGATTCCTTGTCTGACCCAGCCTCTAACTCATCTTTAACCCCGGGTACTAAATTCCTTTGTATCTCCAAGTTGCTAAATCTTTGCTTTAACTCTGAGTTTATTTGGAGATCAAGCGACAAATGGAGGATTTGATTTGCATCAATGTTCTGCGTGTAATCTCAAGATCTTTCATGACTTAACCCTTTCATTATGAGATAAGGAGATAGCCGTAAGATTAAAACTTGATCGACGACCTGAGCTAAATCTCTGAGTCTGAAAAGCATATTTGATCTCGTCGGGAGATTGAGAGATAAACATAAGAGGTTAAAGTGCACATGGGAAATAAGAAATTAAGTGGCATGGAAAAGGAACAAAACAAAATAGAATATGCCACCAAAGAAGTAGGGTTTTATGGGTTTCTTTGCATTTAGGGATTTCAAGACATGAACCAGGGGTAAAACAATAACCTAGAAACATGCAGAGGACAAGGTAAAGGCCAAGAATCATGATAGAAATATAGAAGTTGGGCTCTACCCTTGTGGGAGCCTCATTTTTCTCCACTTGTAGCCAAATTTGGATAGGATGGGAAATTTAGTTAACATTTTTGGCAATTTTCACTGAATGTCATCCTGCTAGACATATAAAATAGTGGCCTTATGACATTCCATTGGGCAAGGAGTCTGTATTGAGCACATAAAAAACTTCTGGGAAGCAGGAGGATTGAAACCAGGAGGAGGAAACAACAAGACAAAATAGGGAAAGAGCTATATATAAGTGGAAACAAACTAACTATGCACAAACACTTTGAGGAAAGTAGGAAAACTAAAACCTAATCTAAACTAACCAGTATAGGAAAGTGGTCAAACAAAACCATTCATAGGATTGTTAAAATAGCTACCCTTCCTTATCAAGATATTTTGTATCAAATGCATAAGGATAGCCAACAAGACATGAGGCACATAAAAGTATGCTAGGAAATATTGAATTGCCTCTTGAAAAATGGGATCAAACTCACTTACCTCAAATGGATCATATGAGGATGCTTCATTAAAATCTTCTTGGGCCAAGTATCTGATGGGGAAACCTCTTCAAATTATGAAATCATAACTCTCCTTGCTATTTTCTAAATCTTCATGGTTGTCTTGCATTATGAATAGTCATGTGAACTCCTCTTCTATGGTCAAGGGAATATCATCTTCTGTTAAATAGGCTATGAGCTCATCAAAAATATTAACTCTCTAAAGGCCTTTAGGAATAACTGATTTCTTATCATCATGATCCACACACAAATCTTCCATGATGCTCCCTAAATAATTTTCCTCAAGGTTTTTGTTAACTTCTGCATATTAGAAAGCTTCCTCTTTAATTGCAAGTTCATGAACTGGCTTATCTTCATAATGGCCTACTCCCTCTAGGTGTTGCAAAATTGCAGATGTGGTCATGAACATATCTTCCTCATCCTGCTCAACAAAGCTAGGCAGCTCATAAAAAAAAAACATAGCATCTTTTATATCACTACCTTCCTGATTGACCCTCAGCCATAGGTAATGGCATGTCTTCTTCTCCTTCAACAAAAGGGGGGAGCTCCTTAAAAAAATCAACCAAGAGCTCAGGTTGAGCATCAATTTCCATTTCTTCATCACATGAAGGCTCATTGACTACAAGTCCTTTCTCTGATGTTTGACTAGTATCCTTGAAAATACTTGGCATCTGACAACCAAGAGGTAGAGTCCATGAAAGTTTCCATGGAAATTCATCATCTTGAGGGACCTGATGGTCTCTTGGGATAAACAATTGTCTTGAACAGACTATCCTTATAGAGTGGTAGGATGAATTTCAAGTATAGGCTCTTGGGAAGAAAGCTTTCCTTTAAAACTTGGGATGTCAATTTGAGAGTGTTCAGAGGTATTCTTCGGGAGCAGACTCTTTTTAAAGCTTGGAAAACTAAAGACCCTATCATTTTTGTGTTGCCCAGTTGCAACATGCTCTTTCCAAACATAACCCTCAGCCTGTCGTTGATCAAAAATAGGTTTCAATTATTCTATAATGGGTTAATGTGCTAGCAGGATGTCACTAAAACTTGGAAAAGAACGCTCTATAGGTTCTTCACTTGTTGGCTCTTGGAACATGGGAGTACTTCGAATTGGAATTCTAAACTCATGAGATTTAGGAGACTCACCTTGCCCAAAAGGCTTGAAGCTTGGAACCTTACATTTAAGAACCTTTTGTTCAATAGTTTGTGATCTCAGTCCTGCTATTGTGGCAACAATTTAAGATCTTCCTCCCATTGGTTCCTTTGCCGCTCATCATGTAGAGTCTCTGCCACTTGATTGGAAAATAAATCATGCTCATAAATTTGAGCTTCCATGTCTTGTTGCAACACTTCTAACTTTTATTTCATAGGAGAATCATCATTTATGAAAGTAAGTGTGAAATCTGGAACTCCTGTCTCAAAATATGGGTTTAAGAAATAGCCTGCTTGGGAAGAAGCTTTTTATCACTAAAAATCTCTCTTTTCTGATTAAAGGATGCAGATTCATTAGGATGTGCAACTTGTTGTGGTACTAATCCACTAGAAGATGTATCCAAATGTGCCCTTGATGCTTTATTCATGATTTCTTGATTCATCAATCCATTCAAGTATGTAGCCTGATCATGAGGTTGATTGCAGGGATACCACCATTTATTTTTTGTTGTCAGGAATTGGTTCTGATAAGCCAACTGCTCATAGTGTAGATCCATGTCATACTGCTCCTTGATCTCAAACGTATTCTTAATCAAGTCAAGCAACAATATTTTTGTCTTATTACCCTCCTCCATTCTAAAAAAGTCCAAGCTCTAAGGCTGATTGGAAATATCTTCATGTTGATTAGGCATGAAATAGTCTCCTTGGGACTGGTTATAATTCTGAGTATGTTTCCAATCAGGCTGAGTAGGGGGGTGGGTGGTAAGCATGATGAGTTTGCTTCTCTTGACTCTCTTTTTTTTTCTTTTGTGCCCATGATGCTTCCCATTGGAGAGCATGCTCATAAGCTTGTGCAGGGGCATATTGATTAGGGGCATGTTGAACATATTGACAACCTACTATAATATGGTAGCTTGGAAAAAAAACCGCTTTTGGATGGTTTTCAAATGGTTGTTGCTTAGTCCATTGAGCATTATTTTCATGATATGATGGTGAGTAACCTGACCATCCATAATAACTTGACATCTCTACTCATGCAATTAGCTGGAACTTTGAATATGAAAGATTTGAAACATACCAACACTTGATCTTTTGAAACTAGTAAACCTTCTAGAGTTGCCAGATATGCAAGACAATGACCAATTCTAGGTCTGTATTATGTTATCAGCATATCAGAGATAACATAGCCTCACAAGATGAACTTCCTTTTTTGGTCCCACTGAGTGTGCTTGAACTGTGATACACCAAATTTGCACCGTATTAGACTCATAAGCCTTATGATCTGGTATAACATGGGAATCACTTCTAGGTTGTGGGATGTATGCTAACTGAAGTGAAACCTCTAGATTCTAGGCCGGTTCCTCTTGGATAATCACCTATTTTTTCTCTTTAAACATGAAAAGTAAACTTGGGAGAAAAAGGGACAGAAAGAGAACTAAATGGAAATAAAGAAAAATTTAACCTACAAGGTGATGCACCAAAAGTGACATGAATCATGAAATAATGACCAAGAACTAGCATGAAATTCCTAAATCTAAACAAGCACAAATTCCTGAATAGGCTTGCATAAGTATTTAAAAGAGAGGTTTGAGTTGAAAAGATTCCATTCAGGGAAAGAAAAAATTTCACAAACAATAGCATATTCAATGGAATAGACACATACTATGACCTACAAATAGACATTCAATCCAACAAATAGGCATAGAAATGAGAAAAAATGACAGGGGGTGAAAAAAATCTACAAGATCATCTAAATCAATCACCCACAATAGTGCACAAAGATGCAGAAAGAAAGAGGGCTCAAGAACTCAAAGATTTCTCTAATATTAGCCACTATATTATGCTTCAAATAAGAGAAATACAGACAAGAAAACCCAGGGACAGAGAAAATGTCGCAAAAAGCCTTTGCATAATTTGAATCTCAATGAGAAATTGCAAACAATGAAAACCTGGGGGAAGAGAGGATGCCACATAAAGTTTTACATAAGCTCAAAAAAACTACTTACAAAAGCATCTAAAACTACTTATATACAACCTCCCCTAGCACACAGGCTCATGAGTCAATCCATTCGATCAGTTTAGGGAAGAATTAGGGTTAAAATAGATATTCATTAAACAATGCAAAAACCCTAAAATAGTCCAGTCTATCCATTAATGCATTTGAGAAATATCTTAGAAGATCATATTAGCCTTGAAAATATCCCATATTGCCATAAATTTGAGTAGATAGATCAGATCGATCCATCTACCCTCTCTGGAAGTTGAAAACATTGTCACCTCCATGAAAACCCTAAGAATGACATTTAAATATTTGAATTTAAATATAAACAGTCATAGGTGGCACATAAATACCCTATCAGTGGCCCAGGTTTGAAAATTTATCAACTTTAAAATAGATTCGTCGATCTCCTTTAAGTTACCCATGAACATAGGATCTGATTTGCCACACGAGACACAGGTGCAATACCTCAAACATTAACTATCTTAATCTTCACCTTTAAGGAATAGTGGCCACCATCTAATCTTCACAAACTTATGACATCTTTATCTTATCTTTAGCACTGACCTCAGATCTTACCTTGACATGTGTCAACAAGGTGCATTGCCTCAATGGTTAAACAACTTCATCTTTCTCTTCGAGGGAAAGCACCTGCCGTTAAATATTCTATAAGTTACCATGTCTTTACTTATTTGCACCCAGGACCCATGACATCATCAGTGCCAGATATCACCATGGCACAAAGCCTCAATGCTTAGATCTCGATCACTTTTACCCTAAGGCAATATGATGTCTGTCTGATGAAATAAGACTTGATCAGTCTTTAATTTACCCTCTGACCTCAGTTTGGACCACCATGAACACATGTCATGATGATTTAATGCCTCAAAGAATATATGTTGTGCATCTTCACTTCAAGGCTTCATGCCTACCATCAGATCTAAATAAACTAGACCACAGATTAACTTACCTTGGTTACAAACCGTAGGCCCCACCTAGTCAGAAAGGGCACGTGACATGAAGGAATAATGCCTTAATGAATAGATCTCAATTACTTTGGAATTAAGGCAATACGCTCACCATTGGATTGAATCTGACCAAACCGTCTTTTAATCTCTCTCTGATCTCAGCCTGGCTCTGCCATAGACACATGGCATGATGACACAATTCCTTAAAGATCAACTATCGGCATCTTCACCATAAAGGGATAGCATCGATGACATGATAAAAAATAACTTGATCAAAGATTACCCTTAATGCAGACAGGTCCAGGTCCTGACAACCTGCTACACATCATCACGGTGCAATGCCTTGATCATTAGATTTTGATCATCTTTTCTTTGAGGCAATGCGTAGACTGTTCAATAAAGATTAACCTGACTAGATGTTAAATCAAACCTTACTTTGATAACCGCATGCCCCACTTGATTAGAAAGGATGCGTGTCATGTAGGCGCAATGCCTCAAAGATTAAATACCATTCATCTATGCATTAAGGCATTGTACATATCGTTTGATAAAAAAAGAAAATGAGCATAGCTTAACCCTTTACTTGTCTGAAAGGTGACCCCACTGTCTACATGGCACAAAGGCACAATGCTTTGAAAAATCTTTGGCTTGATCTAGTTGTTGAGGCATTGCGATGACCGTCTGATTGATTGCTTGTCTGAGCCAACCTTTAACTCATCTTTAACCCTGGGTACTGAATTCCTTTGTATCTCCAAGTCACTGAATCTTTGCTTCAACTTTGAGTTTATTCAGAGATCAAGAAACAACCACAAGATATGATTTGCATGGATGGTCTATGCGTAATATTGAGATCTTTCATGACTTAACCCTTTCATTACGAGATCAGGAGAGCCGTAAGATTAAAACTTGATCAATGACCTACACTAAATCTCTGAATCTAAAAATCATATTTGATCTCGTCAGGAGATTGAGAGATAGACATAGGAGGTTAAAGCGCACATGAGAAATAAGAACTTAAGTGGCACAAAAAAGTAACAATGAAATAGAATAGGCCACCAAAGAGCTAGGTTTTTAAGGTTTTCTTTGCATTTAGGGCTTTCAAGACATGAACTAGGGGGTAAACAATGACCTAAAAACATGCTGAGGGAAAGGTAAAGGCCAGGAACCATGATAGAAACATACAATCTGGAATCTACCCTCGTGGGAGCCTCATTTTTGTCCACTTGTAGCCAAATTTGAACAGGATGGGAAATTTAGGTAACACTTGTATACCTCTTATCTCGGTCTTCATTATCATCACCATTAGTTGATTAACAACTATTTAGTGATTTAATAATGGTTGCTTCAATTTATTTTTTAACTACTCCCAAGTCATCCTTTGTCTTTAAATAACCTCTGTTACACTCCTTCCATATTTACTAGATGACAATAAATGATGCTTCTAACCATAACTACAATATAAATTTTTTTTTAAAAATTATCAGCCATGATTGGAACATGCTTAAGATGGTATTTGGAAAAGATGATACCCATCCCAGCTTGTTGCATAACCATTTCTAGCATTGGTAAGAAATATTAGATGTGTTAGTAGGACGTGGTTTGCATCTTCCTCCTCTTCTTCACATAGAAAACATCTGCTTGGTCCTACAAATCACATTCTTCTAAACCTATCTATTGTCAAGATATTTATGTGAAGGGCTATCCAAGAGAAAATGCTCACCTTAGGTAAACAATTATTATCCCAACACAATTTTTGAGGAATATTAGTCTTAGGTCTTAGCTTCCTTTTGAAAAGGTAGTCATATCCATCCTTAGTATTATAGTCCCCAGATTTTGAGCCATCACAAATCAATCTCTCCTAATTCTAGAATGTTGATGTTGTCGAAGGATTTCCATTTCCATCCCTTAGTGATATACCCATCTATTATTTCAATGCAATCCTGAACATGTTTTCTATTGGCTCACTGAGAGGGGGGGTGACTCAACAATCAATGATACTTTACACCTTAAAACTTAAACTTTGATTCAATTTGGTAGAACAAACTTCAACAAAAATTGAATCACCAGTAACTTCATTATAAAAATCAAAAACTTAAGTAAATATCAAATATCATGCATAAAGAACATTCAACATATATGACACCATATTTAATGAGGAAACCCAATTCGGGAAAAACCTCTGTGAGAATTGTCACCCACAAATGAAAATACTCTTCTGAAGTAGGCTTGGTTAAAAGCCAATCCTCTTAAAAATTACAATGCACATTTTTTAAATGTGACCCTGTTAGGGGATTTACCTCAGATCTATTAGGTTCTTCACCTTGTTAGGAGTGGCCTAGTTAGAGGGCTTTAAACACTCTTTTAGAATGTCACCTTTCACAAGGATTTTACAATAAGATGGTTAAGTCCACTTGGTTAAGATATTTTTCTGCTACAAATGTTAATAAGCAAAAATATAGAATTTGATCTATAATACTACAACTACCTCTTGCTTGATCATAACCCTTATGTGCTCTTTGACTACTGACATCAATACTTCATCAATCTCTTCTTTAGACTTGGATTTTCACCTCTTTTCTCTTCACTGCATCACTCGGTATCTCATCCACGCTTCAAATTTCCAGCCTTTCTCTCATTTGAATTCATCCTTTATATAGACTCTATTTTTGCCTCTTAATCTCCTTGATTATGTTTTTGTTCAATTACTCTCAGCTGTTAGATCAACTTTTTGAACTAATTCAATAAATTTGAAACTCGATAAACCGCTTCAACATCTCCTTGGGACTTGAATTTTTCTTGGAAGTAACATCGTCACTTTTTCTTCTTAATCTTTACCATAGGTCGTCATCATGAATTTTCCTAAATAGAGATCTTTGTAACTAACTGTTCTTTACATGGTCATCATTTCATGTTATTGAATCATTTCAGACACAATGTGAAAGTTAGCTTGCCATATTATCTGCTTAGTTCGTTAGATTTTACTATTAATAGTCTATAGAAAGACTCGAAGGAAGATCATGCCTCTCACCAGGGTCTTATGTTGTTAATCTATGGGGTTTTGAAAACTAAGAAGGTGGAAAGACCTCTGCTGAAAAAGAACTAGAGGGATGAGGAAGAAATTGAAGGTGATGAGGAAGAAACAGAAGAAGATGATGAAGAGTCCAAGGGGTACAAAACCCCTAAAAGTGCTACTAAAAAGGGTTCTTCATCTAAGAAAATCCAGAAGAAGCCTGTTTTAGAGGGCTCTGATATTGACAAGGAGACTGATGAAGACATTCCAAAGGGGAGAAAAATTAGTAAGAAAAAAGGTAAAAAAGCATTTCTTCCAAGACTTTGGTGGAGGAAACAAAAATAGAGAAGGAAATAGAGGATGAAGAGAAGGAGGACAACCAGAAAAAAGAGACAAAGAAAAGAAAATAGGGAGAAGTGATGGACAGAACCAAGATGAGCCGGAAAGGTAAAAACCCTAGCAAGAGGAAAATTGTACTTTCCTCAGACGAGGAGGATGTGATGGAGAATAAGCTAAATACCAAGATTGACCTTGGGGAGGATGATAGGGAGGACAAAAAAGATGGTAAGGAAGAGGATCAAAATCTAGCTGGGAAAATAGAGATCAACAAGCCTAAGGATGATGAAAAGACGAAGGAGAAACAAGATAAAAGAACTAAAAAAGAGGAAATAGGGTATGAGGAAAAAGATTCCCATGATAATGAGGAAATAGGTAAAAATCATGTGCCTGATGATATTAAACAGAGAAAGGACTATATTGCAGATTTCACTGGCATGGTGGGAAAAATGCTTGATGACAAGGCTAATATGAAAAATCAAATTGATATTATGAGAGATAAGATTAATCTCATAAAAAACACTAGTATTGGTGAAAAAACTGTTGTTGTATGCCTGGATGAAATGAAATAGGCGGTTGGAAACTTGGAAGCCCAGATTGAAATTGTGAGCAAAGTTGGTAAAATGGAGAAACAACTGAAGGACATCATTGACAGGGCAGAGGAAGAAGACAACACAAGGAAAATCAACAACTTGAACATTAAGGTAGAAACAATCGAGGAAACGATTTGAAAGATAGGAGAGAAATGTCTGGTGAGCCTCAAATCCTATACTAGGCATGCACAGATCCTGATGGATAAGCTAGATCAAGATAGAGGGGAAATGGACTGCAGAGAGGTGAAGGAGATTGCTAGACCTGGAACTCGCACAAGGGATTGCACTAAGAAGATGAGTCTAAATGAGGACAAAGAAATAGAAGACCTCAAGAATTCTATTAATCAGATGCAGATCATGGTCATTTAGGCCTAGGAACTTGTGGAGGGCATGCAGCTATCCTTTCTAGGGTCTGTCCTTTTTTTGTTGTCCCTATTTTTCCTACTTAACTATGGGACTTTTTTGGTTAGGCTGTTAGCTAGCTAGCTATTGTTTCTTTCCTAGTTTGGTGCTATGGCACAGTTTTTGTTGTTCTTTATTGAACATCTGTAAGAATTTGTTTAAAGGTTTTGGGTCCTTGTAAAACCTATTTTTAATTAATGAAAACTAATTTTTATTTACCCTTGGAATCTTCCAGATCACTGTAACTTTGCATTAAATGTTGATCTTATCCTTGTTTATAATAGTTGTCCCACTAGATAATGTAAACTCTCGGCTCAGTAACTATCTTGCACTACTCGATGCCTTGGCTTCCTTGGTGTCTCGATGTCTCAATGTCTTTACTAACTAACACTTCTCTTTATCGACATACTTATTTCTACTTGGTAACTTAATTCTTTAGCTTACCGACTTAAACAATCTGCTTTACCAATTTGATAACATCAAATATAAAGTAGAAAATAAATTTATCAATATTACCTTATCATTGTTTGATCTTTATTAAATGCTCAATTAAATCATACTCTGAAAGATATGGAAACTTGTTAGAAAATATAAATAAAGTAAACTAGATTTAGGAAAGAATCCAAGAGAGAGTGCAAAAATGAAAAAGTTTACCATAAATGAAACGATGATCCAAGAACAATCACCAAGATCACCAAAATGCTCA
>MU227172.1:1402837-1421355 GCA_018584345.1 Thuja plicata
TTGACACTCAGGTCGAGTAGAGTCAGTTAAAACTCAGAATTGCCTAGTACAATAGGACTTTGATGATTTAGAAGAATGACAAATGCAACAAAATTGGTTAGAGTTGCAAGATGCCAATTTTGGGGTGTTACAATATGGAGTCTTGTTTGTACCTTTCTTCAGTTGTACTCAGTTTAGTGTATATGCAACAATGCTGATTGCTTCTCTCCAAAATGTTTGAGAAATACCCTTCTCAATCATTAGTGTTCTTTCATAATCAATGATGAATCTGTTTCTTATTTCTTCTATACCATTTTTCTATGGTGTTGATGCAAATGTCTTGACCGATCCAATCTAACCTTCAAATTGGTTAGAATCTCCTCTTCCTTGTGAGATACTACTCACTTCAAGCTCATCCTAGGCTTGGTTCTTCAAAGAATCTTAGGGAATCCAGTCAAGGGATCACACATTTGTATTCTCGCAAGTGTTTTAAAATCTTCCCATTGTCTCTATACTCCCTTTTTTCAAGTACTTACAAGGTTCTTGAACCAAACTCTATGCAAGATTAGGTTCTCTACTTGGCACCTAAGTGACCCTAAAGGAAAATGTGCCAAAGATGTGACAAAGTGACTCAATGAATAAATGGGGTGAAACCACTCATTAAAATATAATTTTGGACCTTAAGTGACATGATCCAATAGACCAATCCTTTAGAACAAAGTCCTAGAGGGTAGTTCCTTCTTTGAGGTTCACAATCCTTGTAGCCTTTTTCAAAGGGGTTTTGGACTACAACTATTTGAAACCTTAAGACACTATTTCTATTTCTACAATTTTGGATACCCTTTATGGACAATATAAAATAACCCTAATCATAGGACTTGGTCATGATATTTAGTGCCCCAACCCTTGGATTCTTCAATAGGCCTACTAGACCTAATTAGGAACATTAACAAAGAGAGTGCTCTATTTCCTTATTCCAGAATTCTCTCACTCATACCTCTGGTTAGGATAGGTCTAGAAACTCATAAATCAAAGCCCTTAGGCCTTTATTCCACCCCAAGGTTCTCCAACCTTTAAATCTTCAAAACTATGCATAGGTAGTCACATAGACATGTTTACCTAATTTTGCTCCAAACCACTCAAGACACACTCCAACCCACAAAAGACTTCCAGAATTCTAATTTACACAAGCAAAAGCATCATATTTTTTGATGGTGGCAAGATGAGAAATTGACATTTCTCTATGAAACCCTAGGTTGGCTAAGGTTTGGGACCTCTGCTGATAGAAAAATGGATATCTATCTCCAAACAACTCCTTAGAATCCCAAACCAATTTCAAATGAAAGCTCATTTGAACACCTAACTTTTTCATTCAGTCTTGGGCCCTCACTCATCGATACAAGTCCATACCTATAAAAACACTTGCATAATTATAAGAAAACATGTGTATTTTATCGCTCAAATGTCAAAATTACATCATCATGCCTCAGACCATACCAAATTGGGTTCAAATAGGAATTACCCAATGTCCAAAACTGATTTTAAAATGGTTGTGACCATTGGGGTGTTTAGTTACAAAAATTGCAAAGTTGACAACTTTTGCAATGATAACATTTTGTGCAATTTTGCACTTTTTGCTCTTAGTGAGCATTTCGACTACTAGCTTGACATTTGGGGTTCCACATGAACCAAAAATTATTAAACATATGTATATACTCTAACGTATCCTAACTAACCTTCTAGGTAATCCTTTCACCAACTTTGACTAAGAGGTTTATAGAAGCACCTTCTTGGCAACGGGTCTTACAAAGTGGATCTTATTACATGCTTTGAGTCCAATGGACTTCTTATGAATTCATCATGATCCTAGGAGAGATAGACATACTAGGAGTTAAAGGATTACTTCCATGTTGTTAGGGTACTCCTACACCATACTCCCTTGGATGATTAAAGCTCAAGTTCCCACTTGAGTCCAGTTGAGCCAATGTAGACCCATGTTGAAGAATCTCTGGTTCTGTCATCCATATTGCATTGATGTCACGAAGTCCTTTCCATTTCACAAGGTACTGCATGAAGGTGGTATTCTTCATCTCTTCAGCACCTTCGTGTCTATGATTTTGTCAAGTTTCATTGGTTGGCTAGGGGGAAAATACTTATCCCAATCATCATTAGATTCCACTGTATTATGTTCTTCACCTGGAATACCTACTTTAACTTTAAAAGGGGTGAGATAAAAAATATTGAATATTGGAGAGATTGCAAGAGTAGGGGGTAGAGTGATCTCATAAGAATTTTCACCAAACTTGTGGAGGATGGTGCATGGTTCCACTTTCTTCATGTGGAGTTTTGTAAATCTACCCTTTGGAAACCTTTCTTTCCCTAAGTATGCCCAAACTTGATCACCAATTTGGAAATGTGCAGATCTTCTCTTCTTATTTGTAGAAGCTTTGTATTTTGCAGTGACTTGTTGAAGGTTATCTTTGACCTCTTTGTGTATTTGTTTAATCCAATGTGCTAAGTCTACTCCTTGGGAACTGATTTTAGGATCATCATGGAGATCTATGAGTTCTAGTATTCCTTTGGGGTGCAAAACATAGAAAATTTGGAATGGAGTCTTTCAAGTTGATCTATTGATGGAGTCATTGAATGCATATTATTCCTATGGGAGTATCATATCCCATGCATGTTTCTTTCTTAGACACCTTAGAAGGTTCCCAAGGGTTCTATTGACCACTTCAGTTTGGCCATCCATTTGGGGGTGATAAGCAAAAGAGAATGTCAGATTTTTCCATAAATTCTTCCATAGGGTCCTCCTAAAGTGTGCTTGAAATTTGGTGTCTCTGTCTGAAATAATAGAATATGTTAATCCATGAATCCTCAATATTTCATTGAAGAATAAATTTGCAATATGTGATGCATCATAAGTGCTTTTGTAGGGAATGAAGTGTGCCATTTTGCTGAACCTGTCCATAACTAAAAAAACATTATCATAACCCTATTTTGTTCTTGGAAGTCCCATTACAAAGTCCATTGAAATTGATTCCCAAGGTCTATAGGGGATTGGTAAAGGTTGGTAAAGTCCTTGATTGGTGGAGACACCCTTTTATTTTTGACATATGACACAAGTTTCTACAAACTTCCTTATGTCATGTTGCATTTTTGGTCAAAAGTAATTCCTCCTCATAGATTCAAGTGTTTTGTCTAAGACAAAATTCCCACTCATTCCTCCCCAATGTTTTTCTTTTACAATATTTTCCCTCATTAAGCACCTAGGGATACAAAGTTGTCCTCCTTTGAACAATAAGCCATCTTAAATTAAAAATTCTTAGAAATGAGTATGATATCTGTCCTCAAGCTTTTTGCATACCTCATATGCTTCACCAAAGTCCGAATCTCCTACATACAAGTCTTTTAGAGAATTAATACATATGCTTTGGATTTGAATCTCCTACACAAAACCTATTCTCCTTCTTAGTGCATCAACCACTTTATTAGATATACCTTTCTTATGCTTAATTGAAAATGAATAATGCTGAAGTTGCTCCATCCACTTAATATGTTTGACACTCAACTTATCTTGAGAATTTAAATAACTCAATGCATGATTGTTAGTACAAACAAAACATTTCTTAGGTAATAGTAGTGTCTCCATTTTTTTATAGCCTGCACCATTGCATATAATTCTAGCTCATAGGTAGAATACCTTTTCTTTGCATCATTTAGTTTCTCTGAGAAAAATGCCACTGGTCTCCCTTCTTGGCTTAAAACAACCCCAATTGCAAGATAACTTGCATCAGTTTATACTGTAGACACTTTATGAAAATCAGGAAGGGTGAGTATAGGGTATTGTGCTACCCTTGATTTCAAATAATCAAAAGGATCATTTTCTCCTTTTGTCCAAAAAAATTTGATCTTTTTCCCACCTTTGATGGTGTCAAGCATTGGTGAACACAAATGACTGGAAATTTTAATAATTTTTCTGTAAAATATAGCTAAGCCATGAAACATTCTTACATCACCTTGGTTTTTAGGAGGTGGTCAATTGATGATGGCATCCAATTTTGAAGGATCAATCTTGAGTGTCCCCTTAGAGATCACAAATTTGAAAAAGATGAACTCTTCCTGCATGATTACACATTTCTCCAAATTTAACATTATTTTATTCTCATGTAACCTTTTGAGTACCTTTTCCAAATGATTAAGGTGTTCCTCCTTACTGCTGCTAAAGATTAGTATATCATCAAGATAAATGACAAGAAATTTACCATTATAATCCTGAAAGATTTCATTCATAAGCCTCATGAAGATTGATGGTACATTACTCAACCCAAATGGCATGACAAGCCATTCATATAGTCCCTTTACTATTTTTAATGTCATTTTCCATTCATCTCTTGGCTTTATCCTTATTTGGTGGTAGCCTGACTTTAAGTCAATTTTAGAGAAGTAACATGCATTCGCTAATTGATCCAGTAGATTTTCTATTCTTGGGATACGGAACCTATATTTGATGGTAATTTTTTTCGCTGCCTTGCTATTAGTACACAATCTCCATTTCCCATCCTTTTTAGGGACTAAAATAGATGGGATTGCACAAGGGCTCATGCTCTTTTGTATCAACCCTTTATCCAACAGTTCATGCACTTGCTTGGATATTTCTAAATTTTGTGGAGTCATCTTGTATGGGGCCTTATTAGGTAGGGATGCTCATGGTACAAATTCAATTGGATGACTTATGTCCCTTAAGGGTGAGAGGGATGAGGGAAATTCTTTCTCTACCACATCTTGATAGATATCTAGTAGATTCTGGAATTCTTTTGGTATTGGTTTGTCTTCTTTAGGACTCACCTCATCTTTGGGTTTTAGGACTAATGCATATCCCACTTCCTCTGATTCCCTTATTGTTTTGACCATTTCTTCCTCCCTAATAACTATCAAAATGGGTTCTTTTTCTGGCTTTGGGTCTGGCAGAGGCTGTGTGGTGTAGGAGACATCATCTTTGACAAGGGTATATGTGTTTTTCATTCCATTATTTGTGGCATCCACATCATATTACCATGGTCTACCTAAAAGTATATGGCATGCATCCATTTCTACTATGTCACATATTAATTTATCCTTGTAATCCCCAATTGAGAACTAAACCCAAGTTTGTTCTTTTACCAAAGTTTGCTGACCCTTAGTGAGCCATGAAAAATTATATGGACAAGGATATGGAAATATTTGTAATTTTAATTTTTGCACCATTTCATTTGATACTAAATTTTCTATTGAACCAGATTCAATAAGTAGCTTACATACCTTTCCTTGGCATTTGCAATTGGTTCTGAATAGTGTCTTTCTTTGTGGAGGTTCATGAGCTTGAGATGTCTGCAACAATGTTTGCCTCGTCATTATGCATATTTCTTCTTCTGAATATAAATATTTTGATCCGCTGCTTTGGGTGTCTTCTTGGACTAACTATGTTCTTCTTTCCCCTTGTGGATTTGGTCCTCCCCTCTTAGGGCTTCTAGTGCCATGATGTCCCAACTGATTACAATTGAATCAATTTAAGGTGTCATTTTTTCTCCCTCCAAATATTCCTCTTCCAAATGGTCTCCTTCCTCTATAGTTTCCTCTAGAGCTTGACTCTCCTTGTTCCTTATTTTGTTGTCTTTTCTCTTCAAAAGGTTTTGGGGACTTTCCTCTTCCAAAAGAGTTTCCTCTGCCCCTGAATTTTTTTTTATTGTTACTATTATTCCCTCTATTGTTTTTCTCTTATATTATCCTCAACTTGTCTTCTACTTTCAATGCTAATTGGTAGCATTTGTGTACTATCTCTGGGGTGTGAAGACTTAAGTCTTCTTGGACTGGAAACTTCAATCCATTGATGTATCTTGCCAACTTTTCATCTTCTAACTCCGTTGTGCTAGCCTTCATACAAAATTTATGAAACTCTTCGGTGTATGTGATCACATCCATGTCTTTTTGTCTAAGATTTTTCTTCTTCCTTGTGAGTTCTACCCCATAGTCTTCATGTTCTGGTAAGGTATCCAATCTCTCTTCCTTAGGTGCCATAGTTGGGTTTTCACCTTTGGAAACATCCATTATTTTTACTTTTTTAGGCTCTAGTACTACCACATGGTGGTTTTCACCACTAGCTCTTTTCATTTTTTCATTTTTTTCTTTTATCTTGTGGATTAAGAGATTGAACCCTACCTCTATCATCATGTTTCGATTGAATTCATTGGTGGAAGATGGCTCAACTGTGTTAAGGTATTGGGCCATGGCATTGTCATTGGGAAAATAGAGTAGGTCATTAGGTTCGGTTAAGTCCCAATAAATGAGCTCGGGATGAATAAGGGCTAAGGACTCATTAGGAAATTTTTCATTGAAGGGTTCAAGGACATGAAGTCATTTGAGGGTTTGTACATTGTATTACTCAAGTCAAAAACATGTGCTTGCTTGAGGTGTTCCATGGAAGTAGGATCAAAATTCTCTTCACTAGACTCCTTATGGATTTACATGGGAAATAATGTGTGTGGATTAAATCTAACATTTTAATCACCCCCCCTTGAAGGTACCCAATGTTCACCTATCCATTGGTTGTCACTAGATGCTTGTCCTACATTTGATTCTTGAGAAATAATTGGTACATGTGTAGAACTCGAACCTTGATCCATATTGTCTTGAATTTTGGCATTAGGTATAGTAGCATAGGTATGAATGACATCTACCTCTTTTTCATGAAAATAATATTTAGATATGGAATCCCACTCATATTCTTTGGATTCATCTTCACTCTCAGATTCTAACATGTGTATATTGTCATAAGAATCATGCCTAGAACTTGAACCAACTTCTTTCTCTTGATACCCTATTCCTGATTTTTCATCCTTTGACCTCCAAGGAGGTTGGATAGATTATAGCAAGTCTTTATTTCTGATTCCTAAGGGTCCTCTTCCCTTGTACCCCATCTTTTGCATTATTTGAAATCCCTTTCCATATTGATCGGTTTGGATGGTGACATGTTGCACTCTTTCAATGAGATTGTTTGAAGTATCCTCATCTTTATAGATCCATTGTAAAACTTTTTTATCCTCCTTTTATAGGGCTGGTTGATCACTCTCTCCTACAAAATGAAAGTTTTATTTTTGAGGTGGATGAGAATTTGAAGGTTTCCCATGTGTCTTTGAGGAAGTTGGTAAATCAAATAGGGAAACATAATATTCCCCTACTCCTTTTGAATTGATTCTGGGTTATATTTCAAATTTATTCATCATCTCACTCATCTTTTGATAGTTTTCCTTTTTGGGTTTGTTCTCTTTCCTCCTTAGAGGGTCTCAAAATGTGTTCCTTTGGTGTAGAAGCTTTGACTGAATTTTCATTGGAATTTTGACCCTCATAACTAACTTTCTCTTTTCCCTTAGTTGATGTAGGAAAGTTAGTTTCATTAGGACTTGAAGTAGATGTAGCATTTAATGTAGAATTATTACTTTCCTCTTTGGTTTCTTCAATGATGACACTAGGAATAAATCCTTCCCTATTATGTGGAATAAATAACTCATTAAGAGGTTTCACCATATTGCAATATTGAAAAGGATTGGAATCTCCTCCAATAGTTATTTCTTCACCCATGTATGGAAACTTGATACATTGATGATAGCTTGAAGGCACCAGTTTCATCTCATGAATCCATGGCCTTCCCAATAAAATATTATAAGTTAACTTCATGTCAAGGACTTCACAAATAGTATCTTTCTTGATAGGACCAACTTGAATGGGAAAAACCACCATTCCTTTAGAAGATCTTTCCTCCTCATCATAAGCCTTTATAGTTATTTGTTTCTTGGGATCAATAGATGACTCAGTTAACCCTAAATCTTTGACTAGGTTTAAGGTACAAATGTTTAAATTGGCTCCTCCATCAATGAGGACTCTTTTGAACCTATGATTTTGGATTAAGACTTCTATATGCAAGGGCAAATTTTGAGGATGATTAATTGATATATCTTCTTGTTCTAAAAATGAAATTCAATGTGGTGCAACAAGATGCCCTACCATGTTTTGAAAATTATCTTCCTCAAAGTTTATAGGAACATTAGTTTCCACAAGAGCTTTTTCCAAGATCTCCTTGTGATTGGGAGAAAGTTTAAATAACTCCAAAATAGAAATTTGTGCTGGAGTCTTTTGTAATTGATCAACCAAACTATAAGGCTTTGTTGTAGGAGGTGTTTGTTTAGCCAAAGTAGTTGATTGTGTAGGACCAATAGGTTTAAGAGAACCCCCTTTTAGGGTAATCATTGTTTATTTCCCCCTAGTGATAGCATTAGAGGTCTCCTTTTTAGGTTGTTCCTTTACCACCACAACATTAACGACATTCTCATGTTCGGATAAGGTATTGATAGTATTTTCATAGTGATGAGCAAAGTTAACATTGATCTTTCCTTTGGAATTGTTGCAATTGTTGTTTGAATTTGAAGACTCACCCTTTTCATGATTAAAGAAAGGTGTTTTAAAGGGCGTATGATTCTCATTATTTTGGTGCCCTTCCACTTTAATCACACCATTATCAATTAAATATTGCACTACATGTCTTAGGTGCAAGCAATCATTTGTTTTGTTCCCCCTATTACGATGGTATTCACAATAGTTTGACACATTCCACCATGGTGGCTTGATGGGTGGCTCAAAAGGTTTAGCTTTGGGTAAATCAATGATCTTATTGGTAATAAGGGTTCGCAACACATTTTAAAGGGGTTCTCCCAAAGATGTAAACTTCCTTCTATATTTTGGAGCAAAGAAGGGTTTAGGCTTGTTAGCCGCTTGATTATTTCCATAGTTATTGTTATTCTTGAATGGAACCTTGGGAGCTTGATTCACATTATTAGCTTGATTTGAAGTTTATGTGAGATTGAAGGGAGTAGATTTTAGGTTATTTTCCTCCACAAATCTATCACTCACCAAACCCTTGTTATTATTCTTGAACCAAAACCGGTTGTTGTTTGGAGGAGCTTTGTTGTTGTAATTCTTGGAGGTATTGTGATTAGTAGAATTCTTGTTTTCCTTCTAAAGCTTTATCTCTCCACTTTTCAACAAAACCTATTCCATGGTAACTTCATTCTCAATTAGGTATTGGAATGAACGTGGGCATTGCAATCTCAACCGATAGTTCATCTTCGTGTTCAAGATGTTAAAAAAAATGTCCATCGTTTCCTTTTCGGGCACACTTTGAGGGTATTGTGTGAATACCTCTCTCCATCGTTGTAAGAACAAAAGGAATCCTTTTCCATCATGTTGCTTGGTGGTACATAAATTTATCATTGTGACCTCATGCTTAATGTTAAAGGAGTAATGGGTCACAAACTTGGAAGCCAATTATTCAAATGTGTGAATACCGGAGGGTAGTTTGAAAACCACTCCATCGATGTTCCTCCTAAGATCCTTGGGAAAAGTCTCATTAAATATGTTTTATCATGCATGAACTCCAAGCTCAATGTGAAAAATTCCCTTAGATGATCATGGGGATCAGATATTCCTTCTTATTTATCATAATTAGGAAAGATTGCATTTAGAGGGAATGGCACCATAATTAAAGTTTTGTCAAATGAAAAATGGACAGCGCTTCGATAGACAAGGGTTTAGGAGCCCCTTCTTGTTTCATGTTGTCCAATTGAGCTTGAAATAACTTAGATTGTTGTTCATCATAGCCGTGGGATCATCTTCTTCTTTCTTCTTCAATTTGTAAACATCATAATCATGGGGTAATTGAGCCCCTTCTTGGGCTAAGTAAAAGAAGCACTTCTCTCTATCCTTCTCTAGGATCTTCCCCATGACATTCATGAAGAGGCGGATTTGTAAGGCCTCATTTATTCTTTCTTCTGTGGGTTCTTCATCTTCTTGTTCATGGCCATGATTTAAATGAGGATCTTCTTGGTTTATTTCCTCATGTATTTATTCCCTCCCACCTAGACCATGGTTTAGGTTTTGATCAGCCTCATGATTATGCAATTCATTCATGTTTCCTAAGGGAATGGCCATGTTTGGTGGCTCTTCTTCTTTTTGTCATTTAATGGGTAAAGGAGTTACAATGGGTTCTTGACTTGAGAATGAAACCCCTTGACAAAGATAAGTCCCATTTGGTAACAATGTATTTCTGGTGTAATGTGACCTAGTAAAGGCTGACATTAATGTGATTGATTGCAAGTTGACAAGAACACCTTAAAATCCTTTTACAATTTGAAACTTTAACTAGATGTAAGGATTTTAACCAGTTAGGGTTACAGCCACAGAGAACTCCGAAAAGGGTATCTAAAAAAGTTACAAGATTCTATCCAAACCCTATGGAAATGCTCTTTGTTTGCCTTTTTTGTTTCTGGGCATCACTTTACTATAATGTATGCATGACTTTTCACTTTGTAGGTGGTAACTGGAGCTGTTGTACGTGAAACTCTGCAGTTTGTAGGCTATGTTTAGCCATTTATAGGCATTATTTAAAAACTTGCAGGCGTCACTTTCCAGTGAGCTAGGCATTATTTCAATAATTGCAGGTGTAACTTTAGTTTATATGCGTGACATAAATGATTGTAGGCATTGTTTAGTCTTTGTACGCATCACTTTGCTGATCAAGTTGGTTTTTCATAATTTTTAAGGTTTTAAAATTATAATATCTGTGATCAGATATGTAGGATTGAATTCTTGCTTGAAAATTAAGACACAAACACAACACACACATCAAGTTTGAATCTTACCCCTAAAACACACTAAGTTTATCTTCTCAGACCTTTTCACGGGTCTTGTACTAGAAATTCTTCCAAACAATCTACCTAGAGTCAATTTTGGTGATTAAAGAATGGCTCTGAAAAGGTAGCTTCCTACTTAACTGGGTTGTAATTATCCTCCATTCTAAACTGTGAAGATTCTCTTATACCCTCATTACAAGGGCTTCCCACACACATGAAAGTATGATTTTTTGCAATCTCGAAGGACTACTCGAGGAAGTGAATATTCTCAACACAACTTAGTCACCACCCCTTTGGGGATGAGTGCATCTGATTATAGTGGGTCAAATTAGTCTTACAAATAAAGTGAGTGTATCCCACTTGGTTGTTCCCTCTCACCACCTTCATAAAGGTATTCTTGGGAGGCATGCCCTCTATGGATCTAGCATGTTCATGAAAGAAAAAATTGAACTTTGTCAAGTAAGTTTGGGAATTTGATTCACTCAAAGAGTGAAGAGCATATCCCTATTACTTTCCTTAGTTCCAAACACTTCAAACCCTCTTGTTCATTTTTAACCCCTTGACAAGGAGGTTTTTAATGAATTGAAATGTGTGGTTCAATTTATTCCCTTTCTTTCTACCATCTAAACACAACACTTTTGGCTTTTTGATGAACTTTGAAAAGTTGAGAGCATATACCTAATGTCTTGTTTGGAATGGACAATAATAGGGTGGCCCTATTAAGCTAAATTCAAATGAAATGCCACAATTTAATCAATGCAAGATTATTAAGTAGAATACCTTTTTTTGAAGCTAGCAAAGGGTAGGCGCATTTTTGAGAGATTTTTTCTTTTTTTGATACTCACCTAGTGGCGATAGTTCCCTCTCTATCTCCTCCAACAAGTTGGTCAACACCACAACCAAAGTGAAGAAAAACCAATTGAAATGAAAACAAAAATTAAGATCCTTAATCAAGTTTTGCAAAATTACAACTTAAGTACTTAATGAACAAAATCAAATTAGAGAGGGGAACTTTCTTTTGTAAGAATTACTGATTTTAATAAAATGCTCATATAACACTTGTTATTCTTCTAAACTTTATAAAAGAATAGCAATATGAATTTTCTTGGAGTGCTTGTTTTGGATTCTTACCTCTTTTCTTTCCCTTTTGACCCTCAACTTTGGTTTTTGCACCTTTAAGTGTCTGTTCATTTGCAACAAAAGTAACTACAGAGAATAAGTAATCCAAATTTATCAATCTGCAATTAAGAAAACACAAAAAAAATAGGTGTCATTTTGCATCTTATAAGCGTTACTTTGCAGTATACTACACGTTTCTTTGCACTACTTTAAGAATTATTTTTCACTTTGTTAAGCATGACTTTACTAATAACAAGCATTAAAATTAAGTGATCAGGCGTGACAAAGCCAATTAAATGCGGTAAAGAAAAATGCATAGGATACAAAATCAAGGTGTCAGGCATTATTTCCTAAATGCCAGGTGTTACTTTATGTCGACAGGCATCACTCTTTAGTTGATAGGCATGAGAAAATTTAGACAAGAAGTGAGAAGGAATTCTCAGGTGTCATTTGAATGCTTGAAGGCATCATCATTTAGCTTGTAGGTGGCACTTTACCTACAATCTACGAAATAAACATAAAATAAAGTACAAAACATAGAAAATATGAATAAAAATGAGGAATAGAGGCCTAAAGCCATGGTGGGTGCCATTTGTGAGTGTGATTTTTACACCTTCATGAGATTAGTTTATTTCCTAACAATTCTATGGGAAAATATTAACAATTTAAGCTAATAATTGAAAGAAAATCATTAAGCATCCCATGGATCTCTAACTAAGCATGCTAATAGAGCTCTTAGACTTAATCTCTACTAGTGATAGTCCTAGAATGAGAAAATGATATAGATATTCCTATCTATCTCACAATTCTCTCAAATTGCCTCAAATTATTCACTCAAATGCTCTCAAATTATGCTTTTCTATTTCTCAAATTGCTTTGATAATGCTTCAATTGCTCTCAAAATGACTATAGTATGGATGCTTTGCATTCGAATGTCTAGGATTGTTTATGTTTACAAAATGCCTTCTATTTATAGGATTTTCCCAAGTGTAGGGGGTGGAGTCAGTTGATCATGTTTTAGCCTTGGTTGAGTGAAAGGCTTCAAATGGTTTCAAATGGGGGGACAATTTAAATGATTGTCTCACAGCTTGGGACAAGATGAGTGGATGAAATTGAAAAGACCAAAAGAGTGGTAGAGATTGAAAATTTTGAGTGATCCATGTGCTTTTCCTTCTCAATTCTCACTGGTTCCTCAAATTCATGTTGAAAGATATTAGGGTTTATTAATTCAATCAATTAATTAAATTAGCCATGTAGGGGAATAGGTTGGATTTGATTTTTGATTTAAACTATAAAATTAATTGATTAAAATCAATTATATAGTTTGATTAATCCCTTTAGACTTATATTTAATTAATTAATGTCATTTGTTAATTGATCCTTTGATTTAATTTGATTTTGTCCCAATTTGATTTAATAAATGTCCATTTGATTTGATTTGGTGCATTTTGATGAGATTTGATGCAATTTGATGATATTTGTAGATTTGCTTGATTAGAGAACACCTGACCAATTTTAGGTGTCTACAAGTGCAACCATATTATTCCATGTCAATACCATACTCTTACCATTCTTCACCCTTTCAGTCTGGATGAAGTTCCACCAAGTTAGGGCTCCTCCCTTTAACTTGGATTTTGTAATCTTGACCCTTTGATGTTTTGGTATATCTTCACATTAGAAGAAACTTTCCAAGGACTCTATCCAGTCCATGGCTTAGTTTAGGGTCCATTTTCCCACTGAAAATAGGAAATTCTATCTTTCCATCCATGGTCCTTCTTTCCTTGGATTTAAGAGCATTCAAGAGGGGTCTCTGGTCTGCAGGAGCCTCTTCTTCTTCCCGCTCAGGGGATTATTTTTCATGCCCTTCTTCATCATTGCCAGAGTGTCCATTTATCCTATTGTCTATTTTTCCCTTGAGTCTTTCCAACTCCTCTCTTAAGGCATGATTATCAGCCCTCATTGCCCTGTTATTAGCCATTTGTTCCCTGACTAATTTGGATAACTCTATGTTATTCATTCTAAAATTGGTTTCTCCATCTCCTTCTTAGATTTTTTTTCTTTCTCCTTAGGATTACTCCTAATCTCTAATACCACTTGATGCATGGCTCTTGACCAATCCAATCTAACCTTCAAATTGGTTAGAATCTCCCCTTCCTTGTGAGATACAACTACTCACTTCAAGCCCATCCTAGGCTTGGTCCTTCAAATAATCTTAGGGAATCCAATCAAGGGATCACACATTTTTATTCTCCCAAGTCTTTTAACATCTTCCCATTGTCTCTATACTACCTTGTTTCAAGTACTTACAAGGTTCTTGAACCAAGCTCCATGCAAGATTAGGTTCTCTACTTGGCACCTAAGTGACCCTAAAGGAAAATGTGCCAAAGATGTGAAAAAGTGACTCAGTGAATGAATGGGGTGAGACCACTCTTTAAAAAGTCAATTTTAACCTTAACTGACATGATCTAATAGACCAATCCTTCAGACCAAAGTCCTAGAGGGTAGTTCCTTCATTGAGGTTCACAATCCTTGTCGCCTTTTTCAGAGGGGTTTTGGACTACAACTCAGTGCAACCTTAAGATACTATTTTTATTTATATAGTTTTTGATACCATTTATGGACAATATAAAATAACCCTAAGCATAGGAATTGGTCATGAGATTTAGTGCCTCAACCCTCAAATTCTTCACTAGGCCTAATAGACCTAATTGGGCACAATAACAAAGAGCGTGCTCTATTTCCTTATTCCAGAATTATCTCACTCATAACTCTGGTTAGGATAGTTCTAGAAACTCCTAAATCCAAACCCTTCAGCCTTTATTCAATCCAAATATTCTCGAGCCTTTCAATCTTCAAAAAAGTGCATAGGTAACCACATATAGATGTCTACCTAATTTCACTCCAAACCACTCAAGACACTGATGTAGCACTAGTCTTGCTTCTTTTGAGACCTCTTATAGGGTCTCCTAGGTCACTCTAAGACCTACTAGGGTTCTTTCACTAACCCTAGGCTCCTTAGGTATCTTATCACAAGATCCTAACTCCTTCAACTAGTGAACACCATGTTGTAGAACAAAACACTTAAAAATTTCTCCTAGACCCCAAATGGTCTTTCTTGCATCTTTGACCTAAAAGGCTCCAATTGATCCAAATTTATCAATGCTCAATCCATAGAGAGGATTAGGGTATCAAAGGTGTTCATAGGACCCTTTCCAACACCTTCAAGCATACTTTGCATTAAAATTCCAATCGAGTTCCAAGAACCCACACAATTGCTTACCAAATATGGCTACAAGCAATTAGCCCTATTAGTCACTTTTTTTGCATTATCATGTAAAAAGTATTAACAAGTGCCCAAATAGGTTTAGGATCTAGACACCCTTTACTGAGACACTAGATATTTTCTAAGTCTAGGGCTCTCAAGCTGTCCATACAGCTCTGCCTACAATCAAGGCTAGAAATCAGGGTTTTGAGGGTTTTAAAACCAGTCTGATAGAAACTCCTTCCTTGCTATCCAATAATTCTCACCAAGTCTTCCCAATAATTTTGGGGATCACACAAAATTCCACCTTGACCCTCTACAAGCTTTGATTGAAGCTATGAATGCCTTTAATCCACCAAAATGGCTCTGTAACTACTGGTGATCCCTAGCCATGCCACACTGACTCGCCTAGGGCATCACCTTAAAAATGGCTTACTTCACTTCCTAGGCCCCTCCTACACTATATAAAATGTACATGGGGTCTAATCTCATAATCCAAAGGCCGATGCCAATGCCACGATGGAAAATGGAGTTAGGACCCCATTTGTTCACAATGCCAAGTTCAGAACAACGACAGTGCTGAAAACAAAATAATTTAAAAAAACAACTAAAAATATTGAATCTACCAAACTACCACCACAATAAATCTTGTATAAACCTAAATTATGAAAAACAAAGCTCACAGAATTGGATTCAATCCATTAAACTATCAGATCACCTCAAAACACCTTAATTGTCACTGTTATTGACATATACAGTCTGTACACAAAATTTCTCAAACTTGCCAACCCTTCACACATCTTGAGGATGGTCATATATAGTTGAAGCAAACACTAATTCATCAGTCTTAGAAATTTATCTAACCAATTCCACCGAAGATGCAATCTTGTCATAAAAGTTGTTAATGACAACATTGACAATTTTTTGCAACTTTTGAGTTTGGTCTCCAAACCTGGTCTAACTATGCCCAAACTTGTCTAATCCACAAAATATGATGAAATAACATCAAATAGGACCTCTATTCCCTTGCTTGGCTCATTTTTCCACAAAATTCCAAAAACACCTATTTGGACCTAAATGGACCTAAAGGTCACTAAGGACCTAATAAGACTTATCCTCCTACAAACACTTCATACACTAGGACTCTTGGTCCCTTTATTCATCTAGTGGTCTGGATAGAACCACCACAAGCCAAAATAAAGAAGGAGCAAACCCTAGGTTACATTTTAACAACTAGCCTACCGAGGTGCTCCTGCACCATACTCCCCCAAAAGGAAAAGTTATGTCACTCCTATGGACAAAAGATCCTGTAAAATGCCTACCTTCTTGAAGTCTGCCTTTGAAATACATGAGGCCTCTAACTCTGGTCTATCCTTCCACTAAATAAAATTCTCCATGTAGACTTTGTGTCTAGTAGTCTTCTTAACCTGGGAGTCCAAAACTTTGTCACCCACCATCTGAAACTTGGGAGGTAAGACAAAAACCTCCACATAATCACTGATCTCCTGACTATTTGGAGTGACCTCATCCATCTTCCCTTTGAAATTTATTAAGTCTTGGACATTAAAGACTAGAGATATGCTCAAGTCGTATGGTAAGTCCACCTTATATGCATTAGCTCCATATTTTTCCAAGATCTTGCAAGGTCCCACCCTTTTCATGTGAAACTTGGTAGGGACACCCTTCTATAGCCTTGATTTGTTAAAGTGGACCATGACATAGTCACCTACTTCAAACTGAACATCCCTCCTCTTCTCATCAACTTTGGCTTTCAACTTATGTTGACTGTCTTGGATCTTCTTCTTCACTTGGTCTTGTATCTCTTTCATGGTAGCGGTGAAGTACTTTGCATGGCCACTTCTGTATTCCATTCCACCAAGATCTCTAAGCTCACAAACACCCCTAGGGTGCATGTCATAAACAACCTCAAATGGGTTCTTTCCTGTCATCCTATTCTTGCTATCATTGTAAGCATATTCTTCTTGGGGAATGACCACATCCCAAGTTTGTCCATACTCCTTAGTTAGGAATTTAAATAGGTTACCCAAAACCCTATTTACCACCTTAGTTTGGCCATCAGTCTGAGGGTGGTAAGCTGAGCCAAAAGATAGGTTAGTGCCCAATCTTGTCCACAAGGTTTGCCAAAAATGACTCATAAATTTCACATCTCTATCAGAGTCTATACTCAAAGGGAGACCATGGATCCTCACAACCTCTTTGAAAAAAAAAGCAATGTGGCTAGCATCATTATTAGTTTTACATGGGATGAAATGCCCCATTTTACTAAATCTATCAACAACTACATAAATGCTATCATACCCCTGTTTAGTCTTGGGTAAGCCCACAATAATATCTATACTCACACACTCCCATAGCCTGTTAGGTATTGGTAGAGGCTGATACAACCCTGCATTACTCATTCCTCCTTTGGCCTTCATGCAAACAACACACTGCTCCACATACTTGGTGACATCTTTCACCAACTTTGGCCAATGGTAGAACCATTGGACTAATTCCAAGGTCTTGTCCTTACCAAAATGACCACTTAGAGAACCACTATGTTTCTCTTGCATGAGGTTCATCCTCATTGACCCTTTGGGTACACACAACTAATTTCCCTTGAACAACAATCCATTCTGTAAAGTAAAATTAGAGAACTTTCTATGAAAATGATTCTCAAAATCAACACATACCTTATAGGCCTCACCAAAATCCTCATCTGATTTGTATAGGTCTCTAAAAATTTCAATCCCAATGCTATTTAAGTGAACTTCTCGCACTATAAACAACCTCCTGCTTAAGGCATATGCCACCTTATTAAGTTGACCCTTCTTGTGCCTTATAGTAAAATTTAATGCCTGCAAGTACTCCATCCACTTCAAATGTATGTTGCTCAACTTTTCTTGGGTGTTAATGTAACTAAGAGTCTGATTGTCAGTGAATACCACAAACTCTTTGGGCAACATATAGTGTCTCCATTTTCTCAAGGATTGAACTAGTGCATATAGTTCCAAATCATAAGATGAGTATTGTACACACAAAATAGTGCACTTCTATGAATCCTTACATGCAAGGAAACTCAAGAATGAGCCCTCACAAATCGATCCATAGCTCTCTATGCATGGAGTTGCAAGATTTATAAAAATTGCTCTCAGCTAGAGCTNTAAACTCATGACCTTGCCAATAAACCATACAACGAGAGATTCAATGAAGACAAGGGCAAGAATGCCAATATCCTCAAGAATCAAAATGCATGCAATGCAATGCAAATCTAAATGAAAATGCAAGCTAAGCTATGAAAATGAAAGTACAATGCAACTAATCTATGAAAAGAAAGAACAAGTATTACCAAACCTTCCTATTTAGACTATGTGAGATTATTCTATTGCATGAAAGGAAACTAAGCTATGAAATGAAACTATGAATGCTATAACAAT
>MU227172.1:1421929-1434373 GCA_018584345.1 Thuja plicata
TTCTCTTAATTAAATAATATTTTTATTTTTATTTCTTTTAAATTAAATAAGGCTTAAACCTTAGGAAATATTGAATTGATTATGATTTGATCAAGGAAATTGATATAATTGATATTGTTGATATTTGAAAATATTGATTCATGGATTTGATAAATTGAGAAATGGGGCCCAAAGTCTAGGCGACCATTTTAGGGTGCATACAAGTATTTCTTCTTAGCCTCATTCAATTTCTCACTAAATAAGGCAATAGGCCTACCTTCTTGACTCAATACCCCTCCCACTGCTAATACACTAGCATCACACTCAATGGTAAACAACTTCTCAAAGCTTGGAAATTGTAGGATTGGTTGAGTAGCCACTTGTTTCTTCAACAACTCAAATGATTTCCCTACTTCTACTATCCATCTAAACTTAGTTTTGACCCCACCCTTTATAGTATCTATTAAAGGTGCACATATCCCATTGAAATTCCTAATAAACTTTCTATAAAATTGGGCAAGGCCATGGAAAGTCCTTATCTCTGTGGCTGTGGTAGGTGGAGGCTAGTTTAGGATGGTAGAAACTTTGTCTTTGTCCATCTTCAAAGACCCCTTAGACACTACAAAGCCCAATCAAACTAGTTCTTGTTTAAATAAATCACACTTCTCAAGATTAATGGCCAACTTCTCTTCATGTAACCTTTTTAATACTACCTCTACATGTCTAATATGGTCCTCTCTTGTCTTGCTAAATATCAGTATATCATCAAGATATACCACCACAAAATTCCCTATGAAGTCCTTGAGCACCTCATTCATGAGCCTCATTAATGTGCTCAGAGAATTAGAGAGGCCAAATGACATAACAAGCCATTCATATAACCCATCTGTGGTCTTGAATGCCATTTTCCATTCATCACCTTCTTCCACCCTGATTTGGTGATAACCACTCTTCAAATCCAACTTTGTAAAGTGCATTTCTCCACCTAGGCAATCCATAAGATCCTCTATTCTTGGGATTGGGAATCTATACCTTATTGTAATCCTATTTATAGCCCTTGAGTCTGTGCACAATCTCCACTTTCCCCCCTTCTTGGATGCTAAAAGAACTAGGACTACACAAGGGCTAATGCTCTTCTTGATCAAGCCTTGATCCAAGAGCTCTTGTACTTGTCTTGCTACCTCCAAGTTCTGATCTGGATTCAACTTGTATGCTTCTTTGTTGGGAAAGGATGCCCTAGGAACAAAGTCTATCTGATGACTTATAACACTCTTAGGTTGTAGGGTTGCAAGAGTGCCATCACTCACTATGTCTTTGTAATTATTAAGCAATTATTTCACCTCCATTGGTAATGATTCCTTCACCATTTCTTTTTCCTCCTTGGGCTTCAGCACAATGGCATACCCCTCACTTTCATCCCCTTTGATGTCTTTCACAAACCCCTTTCATTGCATAACATAATACTAGGAGTTTTGGTTTGTGGCTCTTCATCCTCTAGTAATGACTGAATTTTGAAGGTCTTCCCTCCTTTCTTGAAAGTGATGGAGCTCTCTTTCCCATCATACGCTGCCCCATTACCAAATTTCCAAGGCCTTCCAAGAAGCAAATGACAAGTATCCATTGGTAGGATGTGACAAAGAAATCTATCTTTATACCCTGCTATTGAGAACTCTACCCATGTTTTCTCATTGACCAGCATGCTTTGGCCTTTGTTGAGCCATGTCACCTTATAGGGGTTCACATGGGGTATCTTTTTTAGCTTAAGCTTCACCAATGCCTCCTTCGATATGATGTTATCTATGGATCCAGAGTCCACAATCACCTTACACACCTTACCAAGGATCTTGCATCTTATTCTAAACAGTACCCTCCTATGTTTGGGCTCATCCTTGATTGGTTTCCTTATTAAGACCCTTCTCAACACTAGGTTCTCACCCATATTTGAATCTAGATGGTCTACTTTAGGGGTTTTGACGCTTGAAGTGGCCTCATGTGCATATGCTATCCTCTTATCACTTTTTTCTGCAGAAGGTTTGTCTGGACATCTATAGGCTGGATGGCCTAGCTGTCCATAATAATAACATTTCATGGTTGCAAAATAAGAACTACTCCTACCTCCTCTTCCTCTGTTAGGACCACCGTGATTACCTCTACCTCCATTATAACATCCTCTTGAACTATTCTTAGTCTTCTTCTCTATCAACTTATTCTCTCCTTGTGACCTTTGATCACTACCCCTACCTTGGTAGCCTCCTCTTTGACCCCTTTGGTCTCTCCCTCTGTCTCTATTGTTATTTTTGTTCTTGAAGGTAAAATCCCCTTTCTTCTTATTATTTTATTCCACCTTTATAGCCAATTGATGGCACTTTTGGATAGTGGTAGGTGTCCATAGGCTAATCTCCTCTTGGATATTCCACTTCAATCCACCCAAGTACCTAGCCACTTTGATTGGATCTTCTTCCTGCAATTTAGACCTTAAACACAATCTCTAAAACTCCTCAGTATATGAGGCCACATCTAGGTCTTTCTGTTTCAAGTTTTGTCTCTTCCTATGAAGTTCTATTTCATAGTCCTCTCGAAGATAACTCTCCTTCAATTTGGTTGCCATAGCATTCCAATTTCCTATTGGTTTCTTTCTGGCTCAGGGGCACCCAAACTAAATCAAATGTTTCTATGGACCATAGGGGTTCCTTCAAGGTCCTAAGAGGCCTTTACAAATGTTAAGACACTAGGGTTAGACATTGGATCACCATGTAAGGCCATAGTACCAAGATTGACACAATATGATCGCTTGGGTCACTATGAGTCATTTATGATCCCAAACCCTAGAAATAGGTTGTTTTTGAGTTTTTAGTGTTAAGATCCACTATGGATCACCTAAATAACATCTTGACCAAATTTGGTCATTAGTTTAGCAAAATTGCAAAAAATGTAAAAGTTGCTCAAAAGTTGTCAAGCAACTTTTGAGCAAACTTAACAACTTTTCAAAAACTAACTCCCAAATGGTCAAGTCAGTTCAAAATTGTCATGTAACCATTGGGAGTTCCTACAATAGCCCTTTCAGGTGGGTGGTAGGCTGATGATGTAAGTTGATATTTGAAAATCAATAAAAATAACTATTTTCTTGCATTCTGAAGGAGACAGTCACCGTGTATGATTGGGTATAGATAGGGGGGCATGTGAGTCTGACACCAGGAGTGAGGGGTATGAATCTACTTCCATTTGGTTTTGGTCTCATGTGCTGATTGATCTTGGTTTGAAAGTTATCCAATTTTCAAACTCACTACCTAAATTGTAGGCCCTAATTCAGGGTTTCTTAGGAAATTAAGTGTATCTTCACTTTCCAGCATGGGAAATTATTGACCCTTTGTGGAAAGATTTTTCTTATGATCATTGTCAATATTTTGTGAGATAGGCTCTTCAAGTTATAGGGAAATTGGAATGGAGTGATGCCCTAGGTGTATATTCATATGTATGCACCTATCCTGATTTAGGACATCAGTCATAACTTCTATTTGGGGATTGAAAAGCAGCCCTAAGTTAGAGGAAGAGTCATTTGTACACACCCTCACATGATCCAGTAGTCAGTTTGGGCATTGGATGTATCTAAAAGACACTTTTAGTGTAAATGGAGGCCTAATTAGGGCTAATCAGTGGAGCAATTTGGTGTGTCTTTCTTTCTTCCTCTCAATCCCAAGTTGCAAGGCTTAAGTCCTAAGTCCTTGGCCATAAAGGGTATCTGAAACCCCAACCAGTTCATAAGGTTATGTGGGAGAATCTCAAGTGAGATCAAATTTCCTTCTAAAAAAGGCTACAAGCATAACCTTGGGTTTGTTAAGCAACCATGGTATATGGATTGCATTTGAGTGAAAGAACCATTGGAACTAAGAGATAGGGACCTAAATAGACCACATCCACAATAGTAGGCCACCCCTAGTCCTATATGTCATTTTGGGGTTATTATTGTGAATCAGGGTCATTTGCTTGAAGGGCCAACCAAGGTAGTTGGTCTTGAAGGGTTGGTGAAACCTAGTGATTAGGTTAGCCTTGGGGTTTATAGGGTTGTGATAACCTTACTAAGTCTTCCTTAGACACTTGTGATAAGTGTCAAGCATTTTGGCTTCCTAGTTTGGTGATCTAGGGTACATTGCCCTATTTGGGTCACATTAAGGCTTCCAGTTGCCCACTTTGCATCAAGTGGTATTAGAGCTATGTCTACTCCTGAGGATGAAGATATCCCTTCAAGGGTTACAAACATTGAATTGGCAAAGATAGTAAGAGAACAAAGGGAAGAAACTGCAGCCTTGACAAGGAGGTTGCAATAGTTGGAAAGAAAGGTAGAGAGGGGCAAAGGAGTTGCTTCTGGTGATGATGAAGGGAGTGAGTCAGAGAGTGACACCCTTGATCAGGATGAGAACATTCCTAGAGACCAAAGACCCCTTCTAGATGCCTTGAAATCTATGGGGAGAAGAACCATGGAGGAAAAGTTGGAGTTCCCAACTTTCAATGGGAAGATGAATGCAGACTTGGCCTTGGATTGAATAGAGGCCCTAACAAGTTTTTTTGAATGTGAGGACATCCCTAAGAAGCAGAGGTTGAAAATAACAAGATCCAAGTTGAAGGGAGCAGCCCTAAATTGGTGGAACTTCATCCAAACATAGAGGGTGAAGAATGAGAAGAGCATGAACTCTTCATGGAATAGAATGATTACATTGGTCAAGGAGACCTATGTGCCTAAAGACTATGGGGTACAACTCCATAGAAAGAGGCAAAGCCTAAATAAAAAAGACATAGATGTGGGCTCATACAACAAGGAGTTCCTAAAGTTTTGTATGGAGACAAATGTGGCAGAAGATGAAGAAGAAAAGTTGGCAAGATATTTGAATGGTCTTAAAGTATCCATTCAAGAGGAACTTAGCCTACATTGCCCTACATCAGTGAACAAGTGCTATCAAATGGCACTCAAGGTAGAGGAGAAGTGGAAGAGAAAGCAAGAGTTTGGAAAGGGAAAGACTAATGATAGTGTGAAGAACTTCAGAGGAAGATGAACCTCTTGGAATAGAGGGCAATATAGTGGTAATAGCAGCATGACCCCTAACCAAGGAGACAAAGAGAACAATGATACAAAGTCCAGAGGTAACTATAGAGGGAGGAGACCCTTCAATATGGGAAGCAAAAACAATGGTAGAGGAAATGGACCATTGAGATGTTACTATTGTAATCAATTGGGACATCATGCAGGCAAGTGCCCTGAAAAGAGGAACAACAACAATCAAGGGGAAAGGAGAGCACAACTCATTGAAGAGGAAAAGCAAGAGGAAAATGTAAGGGAAATAGAACTAGAGGAAGGATAGTGTTTGATGATGAGTCAAGTCTACCTTCAAGTTCCACAAAGCCAAGAACCTCCTCAAAGAAAGAACCTCTTTAGAACAAAGATCAAATGCAATCGGAAGGTATGTCATTTACTTATTGATTCTGGCTCAACTGAAAATTTAGTATCTTGTGAAATGGTACAGAAGTTAAACCTCCCTAAAAAGCCTCATCCTTTTACTTACCATGTGTCTTGGTTAAATAAGGGTCAACAAAATTTAGTCACTGAACAAGCATGGATAGAGTTTTCAATCTCTGATTTTAAAGATAGAGTTCTTTGTGATGTTGTGGGGATGGATGCCTCCCACTTTCTTTTAGGCAGACCTTGGCAGTATGATGTAGATGCCACGCACCATTGTAGGAAAAATACCTACTCTATTACTAAGGATGGGAAAATATTTACCATGAAGCCCCTGCCTGATAACAAGACTGAGAAAGAACCAACTGTCATAACAATGGGGGAGAAATAAATGTTAAAAGTTTTGAAAGAATCTGAAACTGAAGCATATGTCTTAATATCCAAACCTAAGGGTAATGTGAGATCTGATAAGGGTGATCATATACCAAATGAAGCTAAGGAATTTCTTAGAAAATACAGAGATGTCACTACTAGTGACCTGCCCACAACCCTCCCTCCCTTAAGAGATATCAGTCACCAAATTGACTTGATACCTGGTTCATCCCTGCCTAACAAGGCCCCATACAAAATGACACCATTGCAACATGCAGAGATTGAAAAACAAGTAAGTGAACTATTGGAAAAGGGACTCATTCAAAAAATTCTTAGTCCATGTGTTGTCTCATCAGTTTTGGCACCTAAAAAGGCTGGCAAGTGGAGGTTGTGTACCGATAGTAGAGCCCTAAACAAGATCACTATAAGATATAGATTCCCCATGCCCATAATTGAGGATATATTGGATCAACTAGGAGGTGCTTGCTACTTCACCAAAATAGAATTGAAGTCTGGATACCATCAGATCGGGATCAAACCAGGAGATGAATGGAAGACAACATTCAAAACTACCGAAGGTTTGTTCGAATGGTTAGTAATTCCCTTTGGGCTAAGAAATGCCCCTAGAACTTTTATGAGGCTTATGAATGAGATATTCATTCATTGGCAAATTTGTTGTTATTTATCTCGATGACATACTAATATTCATTCATAGCAAGGAGGAGCATCTTGATCATGAGGAATAGGTTCTAAGGAGACTTCATCAACACAAGTTGGTGATCAAATTGGAAAAGTGCATGTTTATGAAGAAGGAACTTGTGTTCCTAGGATTTGTGATCTCACAAGGTACCCTCAAGATGGACCCAGAGAAGGTTGAAGTAATCATAAATTGGCCTCCACCAAAGAACCAAGGTGATGTAAGAAGCTTCCATGGACTTGTCACCTTCTATAGGAAGCTTATCAAAAATTTCAGTCATGTGTGTTCACCAATACTTGACACCATTAAAGGAGGTAGAAAGAATAAGTTTGCTTGGACAAAGGAAGAAAATGATGCATTTCAATACTTGAAAAATAGAGTTTCTCAATACCCTATCTTGGTTCTACCTGATTTCAACAAGGTCTTCACTATGGAGACAAATGCAAGTAATTTGGCTATAGGGGCATTCCTAAGCCAGGAAGGTAAGCCAGTTGCCTTCTTCTCTAAGACATTAAACAAGGCCAAAAGGAAGTACTCAACCTATGAATTGGAACTCTATTCCATGGTCCAAGCCCTCAATAAATGGAGGCACTATCTAATCCCTAAGGAATTTTTAGTATATACTAACAACCATGCATTAAGTTTTCTCAATTCACAGGAAAAGCTCTTTGTCAGACATCTTAAATGGGTGGAATAGTTGTAGGCCTACACCTTCAATATCAAGCACAAGAAGGGTGTAGAAAACAAGGTTGCTGATGCCCTTAGCCAAAGAGTGGGTCTGGTTGAAGAGATACAACTTCAAAGTGTGGGAATTGATTCCCTCAAACACATATACCTTGATGATCCTCATTTTGCTGAGATTTTTCAAGTTTGCACAATAATGGTTGGAAGATACCATACTAATTTTTCTGAATACCTAATTTAGAATGGACTCCTATTCAAAGGAGCTCAACTATGCATTCCCAAATATTTAATGAGGACAAATATAATAAGGGAGAAACATTGTGGTGGCCTAGGAGGACACTTTGGCATCAACAAGACTACAGACATGGTGAAAAGAAGCTATTTTTGGCCAAAGATGAACAATGATGTTAAAAATTTCATAGAGACTTGCACCATCTTCCATCAAGCTAAAGGTGTGTCAAAAAATCAAGGGTTATATCAACCTTTACTTCCCTCTAGACCATGGTAATCAATCTCAATGGATTTTGTAATGGAGTTGCCTAGAACAAAACAAGGTTTTGATAGTGTTTTTGTGATAGTGGATAGATTTAGTAAAATGGTCCATTTTGTACCATGTAAAAGAACAAATGATGCTTCTCATATTGCACATCTTTTATTTAAAGAGGTAGTTAGGATCCATGGTTTGCCTCAAACAATTATATCTAATAGGGATGTGAAATTTCAAGACCACTTTTGGATGACACTTTTTAAGAAACTTGGAACTAATCTAACCTACAGCTCTGCCTATCACCCACAAATAGATGGACAGACTAAGGTGGTAAATAGATCCTTAGGAAATATCCTAAGATGCCTAACCAAAAAGTATGATCAGAGTTGGGATCTACTCTTGCCCTAAAAAGAGTTTGTATTCAATGACTCCATGAACAGGTCAACAGGCAAGACCTGCTTCCAAGCAGTGTATGGCCTTCATCCCAAAGGACCATTGGATCTAGTAGAACTCCCATCTGATTTCAAAATCAGTGCTCAAGGAAAAGAACTGGCCAAACTTATAACAAAGGTGCATCATGAGGTAAAAGAAACACTACAAAGATCCACTTTGAAATACAAGGAACATGCAGACAAAAGAAGAAGGGAAATCTACTTCAAAGTTGGAGACAAGGTATGAGCATTCTTGAGGAAAGAGAGACTACCTAAGGGTAGATATTCCAAACTTCACATGAAAAAAGTAGGACCATACAATATCCTCAACAAAATGGGTGAGAATGCCTATGAGATCTCTCTTCCCCCTACCTTGCAAATTTCTCCAATTTTTAATGTTGCAGACCTCACTCCCTACAAAGGTATAACATGTCAAACAAATGAACAAGGTGAACAGGCAAATATGAATGATGAAGACTATGTAATAGTTCTCCCACCAAGAAAGAAAGTGGAACTAGACACCATTTTGGAAACCAAAGTCTTGAAGCAGACAAGAAAGAACAAGTACATGTAGTACTTAGTCAAATGGAAAGTACTCCCATCAATAGATGCTACCTCGATGACAGAGGACCATATCAAACAACATGGCACCACTATTGACTAGTTATCCTCAAGTGGGAACTTGAGTTCAAATCTCATGGGGAGTATGGTGCAAGAACACCCAAACTAAATCAAATGTTTCTATGGACCATAGGGGTTCCTTCAAGGTCCTAAGAGGCCTTTACAAATGTTAAGACACTAGGGTTAGACATTGGATCACCATGTAAGGCCACAGTACCAAGATTGGCACAATATGAGCCCTTGGATCACTATGAGTCATTTATGATCCCAAACCATAGAAATAGGTTGTTTTTGAATTTTTAGTGTTAAGATCCACTACGGATCACCTAAATAATATCTTGACCAAATTTGGTCATTATATTAGCAAAATTACAAAAAATGTAACAGTTGCTCAAAAGTTGTCAAGCAACTTTTGAGCAAACTTAACAACTTTTAAAAAACTAACTCCCAAATGGTCAAGTTGGTTCAAACTTGACATGTAACCATTTGGAGTGCCTATCATAGCCCCTTTAGGCAGGTGGTAGGATGATGATGTAAGTTGATATTTGAAAATCAATAAAAGTTTCATTTTCTTGCATTTTGAAGGAGACAGTCACCGTGTATGGTCGGGTATGGATAGGGGGCATGTGTGTCTAAGATCAGGAGTGAGGGGTATGAATCTAATTCAATTTGGTTTTGGTCTCATGTGCTGATCGATCTTTGTTTGAAAGTTATCCAATTTTCAAACTCACTACCTGAATTGTAGGCCCTAATTCAGGGTTTCTTAGGAAATTAAGTGTATCTTCACTTTCCACCATGGGAAATTAATAACCCTTGGTGGAAATATTTTTGTTATGGTTCTTTTCAATATTTTGCAAGATAGGTTCTTCAAGTTGTAGGGAAATTGGAATGGAGTGATGCCCTAGGTCTATATTCATATGTATGCACCTATCCCAATTTAGGTCAGCAGTCATAACTTCTGTTTGGGGATTGACCAAAAGCCCTAAGTTGGAGGAAGAGTCATTTTTGCACACCCTCACATGATCCAATAGTCATTTTTGGCATTGGATGTATCTATAAGACACTTTTAGTGTAAATAGAGGCCTAAATAAGGCTAATTAGTGGAGCAATTTGGTGTGTCTTTCTATCTTCCTCTCAATCCCAAGTTCCAAGGCTTAAGTCCTAATTCCTTGGCCATAAAGGGTATCTGAAACCCCAACCAATTCATAAGGTTATGTGGGAGAATCTCAAGTGAGATCAAATTTCCTTCTGAAAAAGGCTACAAGCATAACCTTGAGTTTGTGAAGCAACCGTGGTATATGGATTGCATTTGAGTGAAAGAACCATTGGAACTAAGAGATAGGGACCTAAATAGACCACATCCACAAGAGTAGGTCACCCCTAGTCCTATATGTCATTTTGGGGTTATTATTGTGAATCAGGGTCATTTGCTTGAAGGGCCAACCTAGGTAGTTGGTCTTGAAGGTTGGTGAAACCTAGTGATTAGGTTACCCTTGGGGTTTTTAGGGTTGTGATAACATTACTAAGTCTTCCTTACACACTTCTAATAAGTGTCAAGCATTTTGGCTTCCTAGTTTGGTGATCTAGGGTACATTGCCCTATTTGGGTCACGTTAAGATTTCCAGTTGCCCACTTTACATCACTTTACCATGCTTACCCTCTCATCTTGAAGGTATTTCCACCAATTCAAAGCTGACCCTCTGAGTCTAGACTTGGCCACTTTAACCTTTTGGGCTTCACTTATCCCCTCACACTCGAAGTGATTCTCCATTGTAGTGTAAATGGAGGCCTAATTAAGGCTAATTGGTGGAGCAATTTGGTGTGTCTTTCTATCTTCCTCTCAATCCCAAGTTCCAAGGCTTAAGTCCTAAGTCCTTGGCCATAAAGGGTATCTGAAACCCCAACCAATTCATAAGGTTATGTGGGATAATCTCAAGTGAGATCAAATTTCCTTCTGAAAAAGGCTGCAAGCATAACCTTGAGTTTGTGAAGCAACCATGGTATATGGATTGCATTTGAGTGAAAGAACCATTGGAACTAAGAGATAGGGACCTAAATAGACCACATCCACAAGAGTAGGTCACCCCTAGTCCTATATGTCATTTTGGGGTTATTATTGTGAATCAGGGTCATTTGCTTGAAGGGCCAACCTAGGTAGTTGGTCTTGAAGGGTTGGTGAAACCTAGTGATTAGGTTACCCTTGGGGTTTTTGGGGTTGTGATAACATTAATAATTATTCCTTACACACTTGTGATAAGTGTCAAGCATTTTGGCTTCCTAGTTTGGTGATCTAGGGTACATTGCCCTATTTGGGTCACATTAAGATTTCTAGTTGCCCACTTTACATCACTTTACCATGCTTACCCTCTCATCCTGAAGGTATTTCCACCAATTCAAAGCTGACCCTCTGAGTCTAGACTTGGCCACTTTAACCTTTTGGGCTTCACTTATCCCGTCACACTCGAAGTGATTCTCCATTGCTTCAATCCAATCCATGATTGTCTCAATATCCATCTTTCCTCCAAATAAAGGTATCCCTTCCAAAGCTTTGCCACTTAATGAATTTATGGAATTCAAGAAAGGTTCCTCATTCAATACTAGATCTGGTTCAGGGATGAATTCTTCCTCTTCAATCTTCTTCTTACCCCTACTGCTGGATTTTGCTTCATAGTCTTTCTTACTAGTAGCATCTACTAGTTCTTCCATCTTTACTCTCATTGCTTCCAAGGTATCGTCAAGGAGTTTTTTTCTCCCTTTTCTCTTCCATCTCCTTGGCTAGTTATGCATTTGTCACCATCTTTGTAGAACCACAAGATTCCACTTTTGACATACACCAATCTTCCCAAGTTTCTTGACTTGCTCTGATACCACTCTGATGTAGCACTAGTCTTGCTTCTTCTGAGACCTCTTCTAGGGTCTCCTAGGTCACTCTAAGACCTACTAGGGTTCTTTCACTAACCCTAGGATCCTTAGGTATCTTATCACAAGATCCTAACTCCTTCAACTAGTGAACACCATGTTGTAGAACAAAACACTTAAAACTTTCTCCTAGACCCCAAATGGTCTTTCTTGCATCTTTGGCCTAAAATGCTCCAATTGATCCAAATTCATCAATTCTCAATCCAAAAAGAGGATTAGGGTATCCAAGGTGTTCATAGGACCCTTTCCAACACCTGCAAGCACACTTTGCATTAAAACTCCAATCGAGTTCCAAGAACCCACATAATTGCTTACCAAATAGGGCTACAAGCAATTAGCCCTATTTAGTCACTTTTTCTGCATTATCATGTAAAAATTATTAACAAGTGCCCAAATAGGTTTAGGATCTAGACACCCTTTATTGAGACACTAGAGATTTTCTAGGTCTAAGACTCTCAAGCTGTCCATACAGCTCTGCCTACATTCAAGGCTAGAAATTAAGGTTTTGAGGGTTTCAAAACCAGTCTGATAGAAACTCCTTCCTTGCTATCCAAGAAGTCTCACCAAGTCTTCCAACTCATTTTTTGGATCACAAAAAACTCCACCCTAACCCTCTACAAGATTTTATTGAAGCTACGAATTCCTTCTGTAACCACCTGAATTTGGTCTGTCGCAACTATGGAACCTATTTGCCCTAAGTGTGATCATACCCTCGATTTATGTCCAAACGACCCTGTTACTGCTTGGCATATTTCTTTTAATCAATTTAATGTCCTAGGTGATTTTTATCACTGATTTATATTAA